>JBBPBX010000380.1:5639-32953 GCA_038048925.1 Garcialebias charrua
TGTGTGTGTGTGTGTGTGTGCGTGTGTGTGTGTGTGTGTGTGTGTGTGTGTGTGTGTGTGTTTCCGTGCGCGCGCTCTGGAGCTCCGGAGCTAGCCTGATAGCATGTTGCTAACAGGAACCCAGAATGCACGTCTTCTCTCCGCGGGAGAGGATGCGTGCAGGGCCCGGAGAATGACGTGACACGGTGCCGTTAATGGGGCCGTTCGAGGACAATTGTTGGACAATTTCGCTAATATTTCCTTTTCGGTCCCAGACTGGACACCCCCAGCGCGCGAACAAACGAGCATCCGAGCTGCCAGTGCGGATGTGAAGAACGGAGCGAACCGAGGAGGACACGTTCAGAACCAGCGAGGGGGTGGGGGTTCTCATGGGACCGCCGCAGGTATGTGGTCTGACCCTGCGGTGCTAACAGCCTCACCGCCGGCTGTAGTCTGTCAGTGGCTCCGGTGCTGATCCCCGGGGCTTCTCGGCCGCACTGCCCGGGGCTAACAGCAGTTAGCTCGGTTAGCTAGCTCCTGGTTCCTTTACCTGGAGAGGAAAGATGATGCGCACACTCCGCTTTACACCGTGAATCCTTCAGCATTTAGTTTTTTTGCTCAAACAAGAGTGAAACTGCACATTTAATTTATTTAATTTACATTCTCTCGGGTTTTTGTCCAACTTGTGTTTGGTAATAAGCTGTTCTCTGTTTTAACAAATAGATTTCATTTCGTTTATTTATTCATTTTATAAAATTAAATACATAACAAACACATGTATCTCATAAAAATAAAATACAACAAAATTAACTGAATCACCTGTAAGATCAAAAATCCATTAAACACAGATATTATTATTTTATGCGTTTGAACCCAGTTTGTTTTCTGAATAATATGCACAGGGCATGTAAACAATAAAAACGATGTTTTAAGGAAAATTTATCACTTTACTCGGTATATATATTTTTTGTAATACTGTATACGGTTCTCCTGCAGATGCAACTTGAAAAGATGAAGCATAAGTAGATTTCCCTTCACTCTTCCCAACCTCTGTAATACTGTACAATAAACAAAATCCACACAACATTTTTATCATACCAGTGCTTAATGCGTCCTTAATTAAAAATACAAGGTCTCAAGCTTCCACAAAATTCAGCCCTGTGCTTTGTTTACATTGAGTGCATTTTGGAATCACATACTGTACATGTATACTGTAAATCTATCTGGAAAACTATGGAAGTGAACACTTTCAAACAGATAACCAGCTTTATATTTGAATTCATACTTTGCAATGAGTACCTTTAATTATAATTTTGATGAGTTTTATTTAAACTTTTTGTCTACTTTCTGGAAAAGTTTAAAGATTATTTTATCCGGGTGCATAAAACAACATCACATATTAAACAATGTAACTGTTTGCTTGGACTTAGGCTTTCTAGACTAGTGGTTCACAAACCTTTTAGCTTCTGACCACCAAAATAACAGCGAGGATGTGCAAACTCAAATACCCCTTGTTTACCGGTAGCTTAAATATGCAAACATTACTAAAAATTAAATAAGGAAGGGATCAGTGACAACTCAAATGCCTTAAACTCATATTATGCAGATTTTTCCAATTATGACTTAATGATTTTTATCATCCTTTATTACAAAAATAGTAAAAATATGCTATGCATTGTTTTTAACTTTTATTTGATTTCTGGAGATCTTCCCACAATCCCCAACTTGATGTTTTGTCACCAAAACTTTGGGAACTGCTGTTCTAGATAAAAACAAAAATTAATAAGCAAATCCAGTAACTGGTTGTTGGGCTTTTAAAGAAAACAAAACTTCAAAAATACATTCACGCATGAAACTATTACAATAAGGAAGAGAGAATAAACAATTCAGTTTTGAACAAGTTTATAAATTTAGCCATCATTTGGGATCAACTGTATCTTTTTGTTAGCAAAATATCTCATGAACCACTGGACAGAACTTATTGAAACACTCAGAAAATAATCTTTAAATGTACATCTACTACCCACTGCAGTTAATCAACGTTAGCCAGCAAGAAACTGTCAATAACTTAGATAAATTAGCAGATATTGAGCTAAAATTAGTTTTGATGGTAGCTGATACTTAGGCTGCTACCCCCGCGACCCGACCCCGGATAAGCGGAAGAAAATGGATGGATGGATGGATGGATGGTAGCTGATACTAATTTACAGCACACTGTCCGGTGTAATATTCATTCAACCTTTATTTATACAGGTTAGTCATTACCAGAAATTACACATAGCATGATTTTTAAAGGTTTGACAAGAATGGCTACAACTCTGTAATATCATCTCAACGTAAGATTATGTTGGTCTAAAACTCTGGCATGAAAGGAGGAGTGGGACATGCATTTTAAAAGAATGCTTCAAATTCAAAAATCTGTTTCAAACCAGAGTTTAGTTTCCCAAATCCAATGATGTCAGCTATAAAACAATCAGTTGTTGTGGTTCTTCGTTTGCTGTTTTCACTCGTTTCTGTTTCTCCTGCAGATGCAACTTGAAAAGATGAAGCTTAAGTAGATTTCCCTTCACTCCTCCCAACCTCTGGTCATTTTTCTTCAGCTCAAGCCGTCAAAAGCCTCAGTCGCAGCTCCTTCCAGAGCTCCTCAGACATGGAGTGAGTTTTTCTTTTCCTTTTCTCCTTCACATTTTCAGACGCCCAAAGGTGTGTACGGTATCACTTACTTATCCGCTTTTCTTTCTTTAGTTGGGCCTCTCCAGCTGCTAAACTGAGCCATTACTCTCGAAACCGTGCATCCGAGGCCTGGCAGCAGCACGCCATCGCTGTCCCTACGGGTGCTGAGAATTCACTGAACTGTGCCGTGTATGGGATCGTACTGCAGCCGGATGCTACGTCGCTGCAGCAGCAGCAGGGCCAGCACGGTCCACACAGCCAGCAGCAGCAGCAACAGCAGCAGCAGCCTCCTCAGAACCAGCAGACCCCCCTGCAGGTTGAAGCAGACAGAGTGCACAAATGCGGGTCTTGTGGACACAGCCTCTCCCACCTGGCGAACCCCCTTGAGCACCAGTGCATGATGAGTCAGGAGAGGTCGTTCCAGTGCACCCAGTGTCTGAAGATCTTCCACCAGGCCACGGACCTGTTGGAGCACCAGTGTGTTCAGGTGGAGCAGAAGCCGTTTGTGTGCGGCGTGTGCAAGATGGGTTTCTCCCTGCTCACCTCTCTGGCCCAGCACCACACGTCCCACAACAGCAACAACCCCATGAAGTGTTCGATATGCGAGAAGACGTACCGGCCCGGCTCGTCTGAAAACACGCCCACGTCCTCGAACAGTTCCCAACCTTCCAGCAGCGACTCGGCCTCGGGCAGCAGCAGCTCGTCCGGTTTGCCTTTCCCCTCGGCCCGGGACCGGCCGTACAAATGCTCCGTGTGCCAGAAAGGCTTCAGACACTTGTCGGAGCTCACTCGGCACGAGCGGGTCCACACGGGGGAGAAGCCGTTCAAGTGCGACACGTGCGACAAGGCCTTCAGCCAGTCGTCCCACCTGCAGCACCACCAGAGGACGCACAGCAACGAGCGGCCCTTCAAGTGCGCCGTGTGCGACAAAAGCTTCAAGCACCGCTCCCACCTCGTGCGCCACATGTACGTGCACTCCGGCGAGCACCTGTTCAAGTGCAACCTGTGCGAGCTTCACTTCAAGGAGTCGTCGGAGCTGCTCCACCACCCCTGCCACCCGCAGGGCTCGCGCCCGTTCCGCTGCGCCACCTGCGGCAAGGGCTTCAAGCGTCCGTCCGACCTGCGGCAGCACGAGCGCGCGCACTCGGAGGAGCGCCCCTTCCACTGCGACGAGTGCCAGATGAGCTTCAGGCAGCAGTACGCCCTCGTGCGCCACAGACGCACGCACAAAGAGCCCGCCGAGCGACCCTTCAAGTGCAGCTTGTGCGACAAAGGCTTCATGCAGCCGTCCCACCTCCTCTACCACCAGCACGTGCACGGCATGGACAACCTGTTCAAGTGCGCCTCCTGCCAGAAGGAGTTCAGTCAGTCGGGGGAGCTGCTCAGACACAAGTGCGGCGAGTCGCCCAGCGCGTCCCCCGACAAGCCGTACCGGTGCGACGTCTGCGGCAAGGGATACAAGAAGAGCGCCACGCTGCAGCGCCACCAGAACTCCCACTGCCAGGAGAAGCCCCTGAAGTGCTCGCTGTGCGACCGCCGCTTCGTGTCCTCGTCGGAGTTCGTCCAGCACCGCTGCGACCCGTCGCGGGAGAAGCCCCTGAAGTGCTCCGACTGCGAGAAGCGCTTCAAGTACACCTCGGACCTGAACCGGCATCGGCGCGTGCACACGGGCGAGAAACCCTATAAGTGTGAGCACTGCAGTAAGTGCTTCAAGCAGCGCGAGCACTTGACTAAACACCTAAGCACGCACTCCAGGGAGGGGCAGTTCAAGTGTGTGTGGTGCGGGGAGCGCTTCAGTGACTTGGGCTCTTTGCAGGATCACACTGTGCAGCACACGTCTGAAGGAAGCGCGTACAGTGTGCCGCATTGCATTTGACTTGTTGTTACTGGACAGACAGACGCCTCAACCCTCTGCGTACTAATCCTGACGTCGCTCTCATCCTGCGAGGTTCTGTATGGAGCGCTTTTTTGTGCCATCAAGTTGAGCGCACAGTGAGAAGGACAAGCGTGCGCATATTAGGCTGAGGAAACACAAGCGGGTGTCACGCAGGCTCAACGTCTCCGGTTTGCTGTTGAGAGTTGACCCTGTGTGGCAGGTTGTTTTACCGCATAATCAAATCCCAATCCTACCTTTATTTACTCTTCGATTTCAGTAACAGCATTTCCCTTGGGCACAATAACATTCACGAGGTGTGTAATTTAAAGGGTGGGTGACATCATCTTTGAACTTTGCATATAGTGACACAACATAAATATCTTGTATCATTCAACTATGTTCGTTTTAGCAAACAAATGTGATATATTAATGAAAATTCCTTTCAAAGTGAGTTTAAAATTAAAAACCGTGTTTCTTCACGGGACATCCGACTACACGCAAATGCAACATCTGTGACGTAGGATGAAGAACGTCTTTAGAACGCCCCTTTTACATATTCATGGCAGACAATAAATAAACCGACAAATTTAGCAATCTAAGTGAAGGTTTGAGCGATTTGTCTTCAGTTTGGGAAGCAGAAAGTTAGATGAACAAGAAACAGCAGGTTCTAATTTAGGTCTGCACCCGTATTTATTTGAGTCTTACCTTTTCAGGAAGCGAGGGAGCTCCGAGGGGGGGCAGCTTTATTTATTCCATTCTTGACGAAGGTCTTACATCTTTTGGGAAAGTGAAAAGGCTCACTTGTTCACTGATGATATTAGAACACCCAAATGCGACACAACGTAACAGCATTTTTCAAGTTATACAAAAAAAAAAAGCGATCTGGCAGAGAATGAATATGCGTTATCATGGCAGACGCCAACTGAGGTTCTTCATCCTACGTCACAGATGTTGCATTCGCGTGTAGTCGGATGTCCCGTGAAGAAACACGGTTTTTAATTTTAAACTCACTTTGAAAGGAATTTTCATTAAAATATCATTTTGGTTGCTAAAACGAACATAGTTGAACGATAAAAGATGTATATGTTGTGCCAATTTATGCAAAGTTCAAAGATGATGTCACCCACCCTTTAATTATATGTTAAAACATCCTGCCATATTTGTGCTGAGGTGAGCGAGCAGCAGAGATGAGCCTAGAAATACGCGAGTTCGTGGTGCAGGAATGACACATTATTCTTTGCTCAGCCTAATGTGCAGTCTCAGCTCGCTCAACTCGACGGCACAGACAATCTTCCATATTTCTGAGCTGGTATGTTTCATGTTTGAACTCCTCTCCGTGCTGTGTCTGCTTTTTTGTTACTTTCCTTAACTGTTTAGCCGTCATCTCTTGGTTTGTCACTCAGATGGAAACATTGGGCCCAGCTGAATACGGTAGTCGAGAAAACTTCCTGTTGTCCATATCTGAGCCCATGTCTTTGATCGTACACGAAAATGTCAGAAGATCGAGGAAAAGGTGTTAAAAACAGCTCAGCCATGAGAGTCTGAACGCACTAATCTGAGATGTTGACACATTCAACAAAAATAACAATACGGTAGTTTGATTACTCTGTATTTATCAGCGACTTTGTTATATTTGTAAAAAATAAAATGAAAAATACAATGTGAATCAAAAAGGTGTTCAACTGAAAAATGTAAAAGAGAAACTTTATAAACACAGCACAGACCTGAACTAATATTTATTTGCTTAAATTACAATTAGGGAGCGTTTGAAAACTGAAGCATTGTGAGAAACCATCTACAGGTAGTCCTCGACCTACGACGTTTCGGACTTACGTCACGCATCTCATTAAAAAAATTTTTTTATAAATAAATAAATGTACAGTACTGTACAGTCACCAAGCACTTAGCCTATCCTAACACAGTTTTTAAAGATGAAGGAGTGAGTTGAATTGTCTCCCTCCTCCCTAACAGGCTCCTTTCACATAAAGGGAGCTATAGACAATTCAACTCACTCCTTCATCTTTAAAAACTGTGTTAGGATAGGCTAAGTGCTTGGTGACTGTACAGTACTGTACATTTATTTATAAAAAATTAATTGTGATCCGATGACTTGCGTTATTTTCGAGATACGAACGGCCCGTAGGTCCGGAACTCGTTCGTAAGTCGGGGACCACCTGTATTTAGCTTTCCTGCGCTAAAGAAGTAAAGGAAGCTTGTTTGTTTCTGTCGTTTCAAACAATCTGACCAGCTCTTATGTCTTTCTTTCAGTTTTTTCACCTTGTTATGAAAAACCTTTAAGCTGAACCATTTTCTCTTTCTTTTCCTGTATCTGCATCGTGTTTCAGTTGGTGACAGCAGTGAGGAGGCTCCATCATTCAGACCTCCTTCCCTTCTGTTTCGTACAGCTGGTTGACCTGGCAGATCCATCTTGTTTGTTGTTTTTAAAGCAATGCATCGCCTGCCGCTGAAAGGCCGAAGGCGATCAGTAATGTTTTGGTATTATTGAGCTAAAATTTGGAGTTGTAGCCGAACCTTTAGTGGCGGCTCATTGGATCACATGCGTTACCTGAACAGTGTTTAAACCAACTTCACATCCTTTTTTGTTTGAATTCTTTCTCGCGGAGCAACTTCCTTGATTTATGTGAAAATACAGTATGCAGCGGTGAAATAATCATAAAACGACTGAATGGGCTTCAGCGACAATTTTTATGTCCCCACGGTGATCTGACGAACCAACCAGCTGAAGTTAATCTGTAAAAACCCAAACGGTTGATCCTAACCTGCTAATATATAGAAATATATATAAACACCCCTGCAGGAGTCTGCTGTTTGAACATGACGCCTCCTCTCTCCGCCTGTATATATGATGGATGTGAACTTTAGCCACCATTGTCAGAAACGTGTCTTTTCTAAAACAAAATGTTATTTTTGCTTTGTATTCCTGGAGCTTTTAATCCATGTGAAATATTTTGACAAATGTTCTTTTGTCGTTGTCGTTATAGTTTTTCTATCCCGTGATGTAACTGTGCCGGTTGACTGCAGGGAATCTCGAGGAGAAACCCGCGTCTGACGGTGTGAATGTAAACCGTCGTGTCTGTCAAACAGGGACGTCCAGATCCACGAGAGTCCACTCGCTCTGTCGCTGACCTCAAAGCTGCTTCTGCAGGAGGAAGCTTTTGTGGTAAAATATTTTTACGTTTAATTTTTGTTTCACCTGCGTCGTGCTTGTCGGAGCAGGTTCTTGTTGCTCTCAAGGAGCCGTTCTGCGTTGGCTGTGAACGCCTCTTGTCCTTTGAACGCCTCTTGTCCTTTGTTTTCCTCCTGCTTCAGCTTTGAGTCAGCGACGAGGACGGTGTTGGGAGTATTTCATGGAGCATTTTCTTCTGATTTGGCTTTTAAAGGAAAACGCACGGGTGTGCAACATGTTGCTCCTTGGAACGTTTGGCTGAAAACAACATACCTGTAATAAATTTCTAATCATCTAAAAAGGAAACGAGAAGTTTTCTTTGCAACGCGTGCATGAAATTTTGCAGCAAATGATAGAAGTAGGTTGTTGTAAACGCACTGCAGCGTCTGATCATCTGCACCAGAATCACAAGGAAATGTTAATAGTAATTTATTGAATTTGTGCTGCACTTTACATTTTTCAATCTCAAAGTGCTGCAGTATAAAACAGAGGGAATAAAGCAAAAACTAAAACCAGCAGGATTAAAAATACCTTTAAAGTTGCAGTCTGTTTTTCTAAAAAATATATTTTTAACTTCTTCACTCTGTCACTATCTCCTGACAGACTGATGTTAGACAAAGTAATCTTTGAAAAAAACTATAGTCCCCTTGCTTCTCCAGGTGTTACTAAAAGCATTTCTAAAAACCCACAGTGACCCGCCGTTAACCAGCCAATAAAAACAGAGTTTTTAACCAGCCAATAAAAACAGAGCTTCTCACGCCCCTAACCCACGCCCCCGCCTGTCCCAGCCCCAGCGGCCGCGCACGTTCTCGTTCAAAGTATTGCAAAGCGATGCAAAACTGTTTTGTATGTGACACAAATGTATTAAATTCCCCTTCTTCATCCCTGATCTGGACTTTTGCTTTGTTTTTGCCAAAAGTGAAGTGATCGCTTCCTCCTCCGCTGACTCCATGACTGAAATGAGGAAATGAATGAATTTGTCACGAGTAGGGGTGTAACGATACACAAAACTCACGAGACGAGACAAATCACAATCTCGCGAGAACGAGACGAGATTTTAATATTAGTTCAAGAAAACTTCAAAGATCGGTTTTATGCCGCAAAAAGGCTTTTATTCTGTTTTAACATGTATTACAAACCCAACTGATGTCTTCATTTTACTGATTGAATCTCCTTAGACCTTAGAACGTTCAACTTTGTTTAAAAAAATAGATATTCACGCAGGACTTTCCAAAAATTGAACATAAATATCCGCATCAGCACTGACTCTGCAGCCGTCACTCACCAGTGTTGCCAGATTGGGCGGTTCACCGCGATTTTCCTTCTGACTTTTGCGGGTAGAGATTGCTTTGGGTGGGTGGGACTCTATCTGGCAACACCGGTCACACCGGTGTTTACACGCGTGTCTTTACATTCGGGGCAGCGTCGGCAGCGCCGGGACCCTCCATCAATGTAGAGGCGTCTGCGGCACCCTCCATCAGTAGTTGGGGCGTCTTCTATAGCAACTTCATCCGGCGAAGCCATGCTGTCCGTGACGCTGACTTGCTAGGGGCTCTGCTAGCATTAGCATTAGCGTCTCGCGAGACAACGTTACCTCTCAACGAGAGATATCGCGGGAGTTTAATATCGCGAGATCTCGTACAACGAGATCTCGTTACATGCCTAGTCACGAGCGAATTAAATTCGGGTTCAACGTGGCTGCGCGAGGCTCTGCAGATTTCATGGTGTTCTGGAATGCTGGACCAGCGCTCCATGAACATATAAACACAGAAAATCGCAGCGGCTGCGAGAGGACATGCAGTGGAGGCGGAGCTAAGGAAGCTGAGCTGAAGTTCAGCAGAGCAAGGGGGAGCAGAGCCATATATGGCTCTGAGGGGGAGGGACCAGAAACGTGTCTCTGTTCAAAATTTTTCTAAGTTCCAGCGTGTTCAAAAAACTACAGACTGTAGCTTTAAACACCATAAAATGTTTCAACTAAAAAGGTCTTCAGTCCATTCTTAAAACTTTCTGTAGTCTGGGGTATCCTTAGATGGCCGGGAGGTTGTTCCACAGATGAGGAGCAGCAGAGCAGAAGGTTTTGTCCAGGGAGCAGAGCTGGTAGGAATTTGTGGAGCGGAGGGATCGTGTTGATGTCTGGTGGGTGAGGAAACCTTGTATTCAATGCGGAGTGATTGAAATAAGCTATGCAGGATTTAAGGATTGGGGTGATGTCATGTTTCCTTTGCTTCATCAGAATCCTGGCTGCACTGTTCTGTACATATTGAAGGTTTTGAATGTGCTTGGATGGAATTCCATAAAAAAAAGTTTGTTGCAGTAGTCCAGTCTTCAGAAGGTGGCATGGACAAGTTTATCAGCATCGGAAAAAGAGAGTCATGGACGGAGTTTGGAGATGTTTTTGAGATGAAAGAACGAAGTCTTATGAGATTCACGTTTCACCAGAATGTGTAAAATTCAAGGATCGGTTTTACTGTTGAGGTCACAGATCGGTAGCCGGCTCTCTGTTTTGATTTAACAACGTTTTAACGCACGATGTTCTCCAAATCCACAAGAAATTTCACATTTTTCTATTAAAGGCATTAGAATGTGGTGCTGTGGAAATACAGTTTTAAACACAAGTTTTGTTGTGTTATTTTTTTTTTTTTACTAGAATGCTACTTAGCAATTCATTTATCCCTACCAGTACCGGTAATTCTTTTTTATTTTATTTTATAAAAATTGGAAGAACTCAGATCTGCAACATTCTGAACAAGAACATGGCATTTTCTGTTGTAAGATTATTTTTTTTGTGTCCTAACACTTAAAAAAAAAACTTTTACAAAATAAACTAGTTTTTTAATATACTTTTTTTATTTATTCTATCAAGTATGTTTTTTTTAAGAGTCGTGTGGATTTATTTGCGTCCATACCAATTAGAAAAATTGTGTAAATTACCTTTTTTTTCTAACCTGAAGGTTTGCTGTTTTAAAATGACTGGATGTTTCTGTTTCTGAGTTTTATCTCCCTGTTTCGTCGTATCAGGCAGCATTGATGAGTTTTGCATTAGCAGAGTTTAAGTACAAACGTTATTTATATTTCTAAAGTCAAACTGCTAAAGAAAATTCCTCGTGCAGAACGGTGCAAATGTTAATCAAATCACGTGAAATATGCAGAAAAATCAGATATTTTGTGTGAAAAGGACAGAAGTGTGTTCAAAACCAAAGAACTCCGCTCCAGCCCAGCAGTTGTTTTTGTCACAAATATTTTTATTTTTATTTTTTTACTTACAAAGTCAGAGAAAAAACAAATTCCTAATCAATTGTTCAATAAAAGATCAATCTCGTGTCTGTTGAGCAGCTAAGTAAAGGAGAGAAAAGCTTTCTGTTCAAGCACAAATGGATAAATCCAGCCTTTACCTGCTGGGTTTTACTGGAGGAGAGTCCGTTCCAGTGATCCTTCCCTGTAAACCAGCCTGTTTCTGCAGGTTCGCTGTGTTTTTCTGTCCTTTTCTCTCCAAGCAGCACTTTCTCTTCTCTCATTTATATTTTTATTGTACTGTAGTTTACTTGACTGATGTTTGAATTTTAAAACCTGTACAGGAGATTGTCTGTATGTAAACATTCACACAGCACTAACCAATAAATGCGTTTTCATTTATGAACTCATTTACGTAAAGTCATTCAAGGAGGATAATGGCTGCAGTTTGTTTTCATCATCTGGATGTTCGGTAAAAATGTTTTTAATCTTAAAAGTTTCTGTGTTGATTTTTAATTCATGCACAAAATGCACAAGTTACAGATAAAGGTCATAAAAAGGAACCGTTCATTTTCTGATACATTTTGCTAGAAGTTGATCTGTTTAAACTGTAATTTAAATGTGTTTAATGTCTTGTTCTGTTGTATATTTTACTGTTTTGTGGCCCAAAGTCAATCTGAACCGAGCAGCAGCAATTTTGTCTGAATTGAGTTTAATTTGGCAGGATTCAGTCTTGATAAGTATAGAATGATTTTTTAAAGTATTTTACAGGGATTGAAGTTAAACTATTTCTATTTTCACCCTTTTTTAGTCCCATTTTTGTTTCAAACAATAAATTAAACAACAATTCAATGACTACCAACTGCAATAAAAACAAAGTGATTTTCATATAGATTATTCATAAATTACTTTATGAGACACCTTAAAGCTGCAGTATGTAGCTTTTTTTATGAACATATTTCTTCACTCTGTCACTACCTCCTGACAGACTGATGTTAGCCAGGTAATCTCTGAAAAAAAAATATAATATATATTGTCCCCTTGCTTCTCCAGGTGGTAAATAAGCATTTCTAAAAAGAAAAGGTGACCCACCATTTTCCAGCCAATAAAAACAGAGTTTGTAACCAGCCAATAAAAACAGAGCTTGAATTTGAATCAGCCAATAAAAACAGAGCTTGAATTTGAAATTTAACAGACCACAAGGGGGCAGAGCGGGATCAGAATGCTTTGCCTGTTGAAAATATTTCTAAGTGCTGGAGTTCTACAGAAACTGCATACTGTACCTTTAAAGGTTTGTATTGTTAAAAGGTGTCTTTTTTTGTTTTAAATGTGTGCAAATTCAAAGAGGAACAGAACAACAAAGTGTACGGGTGGAGCAGACATATCGTTTCAGTTTCAGTCCTGAATAATATTCAGTAAGTTAAACATTAGGATGCCAAAGTTCTTAAATATTTTATTGTTTTTAGGTAATTTGAAAGATGCTTTTCAAATCAGATGTTTCTAGAGGTGAATTAAACTTTTTAAAGCACCAACCAGACGTATACAAAATTTCATTGAAGTTTAATTCACTGCTTAATTCCAATATACAGTATTTATGATGATTAATCTACGGTGGCTGGTGGGTGCAAAACCGTGATATCTATGTATGTGCAAAACATCTGCAAACATACATGTATTTATGAACAATTATTGTCAAATGCAGTTTAAAAACCTCAGTAGGTGGCGCTGTGGACATTTCAGTGATCCAGTTATATATCCTTCGCCGCTAGGGGCGCTGTTGACATTTCAGTGATCCAGATATATATCCTTCGCCGCTAGGGGCGCTGTTGACATTTCAGTGATCCACTTATATATCCTTCGCCACTAGGGGCGCTGTTTACATTTCAGTGATCCAGTTATATATCCTTCGCCGCTAGGGGCGCTGTTGACATTTCTGTGATCCAGTTATATATCCTTCGCCGCTAGGGGCGCTGTGGCCCCGTACTCGAAGAAACCCGTTGCTAGCAGCTTTTTACATCCGGGTGCTTCTGTTTTCTGCTCCTTCCTTCCCTGCGCTTTCCACCGGGGAGACCGCCGAAGAAACTCCCGAATCCGGGGCCTAAGTCAGCATTTGGCACCGGGCCATCGAGGCGCTGATTCCTCCGCACCTCCGGCCGCACATGACGCGGGTTCCGCGGATGGTGGTGCGCGGAGCCGACCGCCCCCCGTCGCTGCGACATCCCCTCCGAGCTAAAGCAGCGTCGTTGGCTAATGTTAGCTAACACAGCATCGATTCTCCGCGCCGCTCCACCCCCATCTGCCTCCGGTCGACCCCGCCACCGTTCTGTCACATCGACCGTTGATTGATTAGCTAGCCGTGAACCGTCGAGGGCATCCCGCCTACTGCCGTTCATCTGATCCCGGAACCTGGCCTGGGTCCTTTCGGAAAAGAGACGAACGATTAACGTTCTGTAGCCCCTTTTTCTCCCCGATCCCCCTTTTTTTCCCTCCTGTCTACCTCAACACTCCCGATGCCCCCCTGTCACCACCTCTGAGGTCCACCGGTGTCTCTGTCTCTAATAATCCGTCGAAGGAGCGCTGCCCGACGGGCACTGTGACCACCATTTGCAGTGGATCTCTTTTTTTTATCGTCTCCCTTGTTAAAATCCTGCTTTTCTTTGGTTTGTTTCACTTCCCACCCACACACAGCTGCTCATCCTTATCTGTTTTCAACCCTTCCTCTGGTGTTGGCCATCCGCACTCCCGGGCAGAATCTCCGTGACGCCCGGGCGGCGGCGCCCGAGCCGCGGGTCGAGCCATGCCGGGTCCGGTGGCCGGTAGCAAAGCCCGTGTGTACGCGGACGTCAACACACTGAAGAGCCGGGAGTACTGGGACTACGAGGCCCACGTTCCTAACTGGAAGTGAGCACATTTCAGGCTACTTGAGTTGCATGTTTGTGATGAATGTGTGTGTAGGAGTCTGTGGCAGATGGGGTGTCTATTATTATCCACGGAGCAGAGAGGCTGTGATGACACCACCATGGTAGTTTTCCAGCTTCCGCTGTCTGACACTTCCCTCCCTCTCGTTTACTGTCTGTCTCCATGACCTTCCTGTCTGTTGTTTAAATAATGTCAGGGCCAGAAGTCACTCATCAACATCTGACTCGAAGCTTGGAACAGCCTCAACTGTTCTGGTTTCACTCACCATTTTTTTTGTTTTTTTTTCCGTATCTGTAGCAACCAGGAGGACTACCAGCTGGTCCGTAAGCTGGGCAGAGGGAAATACAGTGAGGTGTTCGAGGCCATCAACATCACTAACAATGAGAAGGTGGTGGTCAAAATCCTGAAGGTGATCATTCTTGTACATTTATCTTGTCAGGTGCCGATGATGCGTTTTGCACGTCTGTGTGTTTACCTGTTGAGAAAATGTTTCACGACCCACAGGAACAAATTTTACAGGAAGTAATCTTTGGACATACATCAACAGCATTTGGAGCCACCCAGGCTCAAGATGGCTGTCACAATCAACTGACCTTAAAAACACAAAAAACTGGTATAACTGAATCAATTCAACAGATGTTTACATAATGTTTGGTGTGGTACCATACCATACCATTTTATTTATAGAGCACTTAAAACGGCGACAAGGCCAACCAAAGTGCTGCACAAACAAACAGGCAACACACACAATGAAGTACAAAAAATAGACATAAAAACATTGCAGATAATAAATAAAACGACCAAACATAGATCAGCTGGTGTTGAAAGCAACAGAATAGTAATGGGTCTGAAAATATGGGCGGCCGTGGTGTAGTGGTAATGGCAGTCGTCTCCCGATCGGAAAGTTGGCGGTTCGACTCCCGGGACCCGCACCATGTGTCGTTGTGTCCTTGGGCAAGACACTTAACCCTGAGTTGCTCCCGGTAGGACTGGAAAGCACCTTGCATGGTAGTCTGCCGCCACCGGTTTATGAATGTGTGTAGCATTCAATATATGTGTAGCACTTTGAGATTTTCAGTAATGAAAAGTGCGTTATAAATTGAATTAATTATTATTATTATTATTATTATTATTATTATTATTATTATTATTATTAAAATTGAGAGGGAGGGGGCCTGTCTGACGAGCAGTGGTAACTCATTCCAAAGTCTTGGGCCTGCTACAGAGAAGGCCCTGTCACCTCTGCGTTTAAGACGAGTTCCTGGAACTGTTAAAAGTACCTGGTCTGCTGACCTCAGAGCACGTGGTGGGACATATGGGTGTAGCAAATCAGTGAGATAGGCGGGGAGAGACTGTTCAGCGATTTGTAGACACATAGGAGAATTTTGAACTGGATTCGAAGCCAGTGCAGTAGTAGCTGAGAATGATCTCCCAACACATTGTGAGTGCTACCAGATTGTGCAACATGCATACCGGTACATAAATACATACATTCGGGGCAGCAGTTTGAGCAGGGAGGCCTAGACATCTCTTTCCACAGCCATCCCTTCCAGCTCTTCTGGGAGGATTTCAAGTTGTTCCCAGACCAGCCGAGAGAGACACAGTCTCCATTGTGTCCTGGGTCTTCCCTGGGGTCTCCTCCCAGATGGAAATGCTTAGAAAACCTCCCTATGGAAGTGTCCAGGGTCCATCTTTGCCAGATGCCTGAACCACCTCAACTGGCAACTGAACTTCTCACTTTATCTCTAATGGTACGTCCAGACCGAACGCGTTTTGAGCTGCAGGAGCGTCTGGTTTACATGCAAAGTCAATGGGGGACGCGCCTCCAGGGGTCGCGCGTCCCGTGCGTGTTGAGCGTTTTGGAAGTGGCATTTGAGCGTTTTCCGTGCACGTGAGCCCGCGGCAGCCTCCACAGCTCGACTTGAAAATGCCGAACATTTCGCCGTTCAACGCGTCTGTCAACCAATCAGGGAGAGTCGGGGAGGAGAGAGAGGGAGTCAGCTATGTGACGCGGTAACGTCACATACTTCATACTTGACGCGGTTCAAGTATGGAGGAGAAATAAAAAGGACCTTGCCTGGCGGAGTGCCAGTGAGGAAGTCGGGATATCGGGTAAGTTTTGAATTGTGAACTTTTCACGTTTAGCAAGTTAAGCTCTGCTAACTCCCCTGCCGCCGCTGCTTCTCGTTCCGGTCTAAACACCACTGGGTCCCGTGCGTCCAGCTTGAGGCGTTTTGCGCTTTTTGGCAGTTCAAAAAGCGTTCGGTCTTGACGTAGCATCAGGGAAAGTCCAGCTACCCTGCAGAGAGAACTCATTTAGACCACTTGTATTTGCAATATCATTCTTTCGGTCACTACCGTATTCGCCGTTGTAAAATACGCACCGGTGTTTAATACGCTTTGTCCAATTATTAACAATAAACAAGAAAAAAATGTACACAATACGCTTCGGTGTTTAATACGCGTCATCGCCACGCGACACGTCAGCGCCTCATTTGCCCTGCTTAAAATGGCGGCGACAGAAGCGAGCGAGTACAAAGAACTTCACAAGGAAACACGGTAAAAACAATTATTTCTTTGCGAGAAAAATATATTTCTTAGCTGACTTTATAGCAGACGTGCTCCTGAGCTTAACGAAATGTTCAAATCAGCTGGATAAAAAAAAAACTTTGCCGAATTTTAGGCAGGCGGCTCGGACCGGACGCTTTGTTTCTTTAAATTTAGCTAAATAAACGCTTAAAAAATATATTTCTTACCTGACTATAGCAGACGGGCTCCTGAGCTGAACCAAATGTGAAATCAGCTGGATTTAAAAATCCGCGGTGTGGTTTATGAGTGGTATCTTGCAAACAAAAACAGCGAACCTCACAGCTAATAGCAGCTACATCCAGAGCAAGGGGCGGGCAGCGACAGAGTCAGTCCGACCAGAGGAGGCTGTTTTCGGACACATGAGCTAGAAACGTCTGGAAGTGGCCCTCCTCTTCCTCTTCGCTCTCTGAGTCCTCTGCTGGCTGCTGCCTACAGCGCCCGTATAGCGGCCGAAACTGGTACTGCACCATTTTTGCCAAAAATGAAAAACGAAGAATCAGAGCGAAAAATGGGTCTAAAAATATGGGAAAAAATCCATAAATAATACTCTTCGGTGTTTAATACGCAGGACATTCAAATGAGCAAAAAAAACGCGTATTATACACCAGAGAATACGGTACTCAAGAGTTCGCGACCTCAGGCGAGAGTAGGAACGTAGACGGACCGGTAAACAGAGAGCTTCTCCTTACAGCTCGGCTCCCTCCTAGACACTGGATGTTACCGAACCAGCAGAGTCCACAAAACTGCAGTAGCTGCTGAACGGAGCCATCTTTTGACGTTTCTCTCCATTCGTTCCTCACTCTGGACAAAACCCTGAGATACTTTTAACTCCTCCACTTGAAGCACCTCATTCCCAACTAGACAGCAGGTCCACCCTTTTGTAGCTGAGGGCCGTGACCTCAGATTTAGATTGTGTAAGAAGTTTGTTTTTAACTGTTTGAAGTCGACACTCTGTTAGCAAAATGTGACGTGAACAACTGGACGAATTTGAATGAAACCTTCAGGAAATTATCATTTCATATACGTCTCAAGCTCAGAGAATTGTGAATTACTTCTCAGCTACTGCCACACCCAACATTTGGCACATACCGGTATCTGTAAAACTGAGATATAGCCATGTTTTGTGTTTGCTGATGTTGATTAGCTGCCATTTTGAATTTGCTTGACTTCAAAAGTTAATCAGTTGTGGATGTGCATCCAATGATTACTGTTTAAGAATGTCATTAAAATTAGTCCAGCAGCGGTTTGAGATATTTACCAACAGGCATTTGAAAACACAAACACATTCAAAATTAAAAACATTTCAGATAAGAAGCAGCTGTAATTTTAGAAAACGGTGGAAAAAAGGGTTACAAGTCTGTGCCTGAATTTTACAGTTGCATAAACCCAGACAGTAAGATAAGAGAAGAACTTTATTGATCCCACAGGAAATTGTTGATTTAAATAAAAAAAAATCAGTTTTGAAAGCAGTTGTTAGTTTTAACCCTAATGCTCATCTTCGTTTTAAGAGGCACAGAAAGCCTGAAGTTTGGGTGAAAGTATTTTTGTCTCAAAGTCTGTGAATGTTGCTGTAGTTAGGCCATATTGGGGTTAAATATAAAAATAAAGGACTAATGCTTGACCAGATTAATCAACTAGACAATAAAATAAAAGATTTGTAGCATAATATCAAGAAGTAAGACTTTTGAACTAGTGGTTTGTGAATTAAGATTATCGTAATTTATTGTAATAAAAAACTACACCTGAAAGTGGTCATCTTCAGATTAAAAAGTCTTCTATTTAGATGTTAAATTATAGTGGGTTTTTTGTTTTTGTTTTTCCCTGATAAATTCACGTGTTCATCACTGGGGCTGGAGGGTCAGTCTATAGATACAGTTTTAGATCTAATTGCAGGCCTGCCTGTTAACGCAGCTAACGAACCACAATTAGCTGTCGAACAGCCAATCACTGCTCTTGACTTCCTCCTGTTGATCCAAATGAACCGGACTGAACAGGCAGTAAAATGTTACAGCACAATCTTAATTACAATTTTTAACTTCACAGCCTCGTTGGTGGATTATTGAAGAGGAAAATTGTCAAGTTCAGTTTGTTCCTTTTCAGTAGATTTAGTTGTAGGAGAACTAAAATAACTTCCTGCTGTACCAGCATCTGTTCACCTACAGAGATTACGGGATTACCTAGAAATGAATCGAGGCGTCACAGTTGACGGATGAAGATTGGCTGTAAGTCAGTTAAATGTAAACATCGACCTCAGGCGGAGGGAGAAGGATGCTGACGAGTGCAGTAGCATCAGCAGATTTAGGATCGGCAGCGAGAAGAAACGAGATGTTGAGGAAAAAAAACTAGTTTTACATCTTCATGTGTTGATTTTATCTTCCCATCTGAAATGTTATATTTGTCTGTTTTGGATTGAATCAGCCCGTCAAGAAGAAGAAGATCAAAAGAGAGATCAAGATCCTGGAAAACCTGCGTGGAGGGACCAACATAATCCGGCTTGTGGACACAGTCAAAGACCCAGTGGTAGGTTTGCCAACGGCAAAAGACAATTTATAAATTTTTACCCAAAGGGAGAAAATGTAAGGAATGAAAGAACGAGCGTAAACGCTGAGTGCTGAATGTCTTTTGAAATCTGTTGGAGAAGCTGAAACTGAAGTTGGACCAAGCAAAATGGAGCTAAAACTAGCAAGAGTCTAAAATGAGCAACGTGCAACTAAAAGACCAAATTGGCAAAACAAAAGCTGAAAGACAAAAATAGCAAAACTGTTGATAAAAATTCAAGTGAAAAGCAGCATAGCTTTAGCTAAATGTTAAAAGTAGCATAGCTTTATCTAAATGCTACAAGTAGCATAGCTTTATCTAAATGCTACAAGTAGCATAGCTTTATCTAAAAGCTACAAGTAGCGCTGTAGCTAAAAGCTACAAGTAGCACTGTAGCTAAAAGCTACAAGTAGCAAAGCTATGCCTAAAAGCTACAAGTAGCAAAGCTATGCCTAAAAGCTACAAGTAGCAAAGCTATGCCTAAAAGCTACAAGTAGCAAAGCTATGCCTAAAAGCTACAAGTAGCAAAGCTATGCCTAAAAGCTACAAGTAGCAAAGCTATGCCTAAAAGCTACAAGTAGCAAAGCTATGCCTAAAAGCTACAAGTAGCAAAGCTATGCCTAAAAGCTACAAGTAGCAAAGCTATGCCTAAAAGCTACAAGTAGCAAAGCTATGCCTAAAAGCTACAAGTAGCAAAGCTATGCCTAAAAGCTACAAGTAGCAAAGCTATGCCTAAAAGCTACAAGTAGCAAAGCTATGCCTAAAAGCTACAAGTAGCAAAGCTATGCCTAAAAGCTACAAGTAGCAAAGCTATGCCTAAAAGCTACAAGTAGCAAAGCTATGCCTAAAAGCTACAAGTAGCAAAGCTATGCCTAAAAGCTACAAGTAGCAAAGCTATGCCTAAAAGCTACAAGTAGCAAAGCTATGCCTAAAAGCTACAAGTAGCAAAGCTATGCCTAAAAGCTACAAGTAGCAAAGCTATGCCTAAAAGCTACAAGTAGCAAAGCTATGCCTAAAAGCTACAAGTAGCAAAGCTATGCCTAAAAGCTACAAGTAGCAAAGCTATGCCTAAAAGCTACAAGTAGCAAAGCTATGCCTAAAAGCTACAAGTAGCATAACTGTGTCTAAGTGCTACAAGTAGCATAACTGTGTCTAAGTGCTACAAGTAGCATAACTGTGTCTAAGTGCTACAAGTAGCATAACTGTGTCTAAGTGCTACAAGTAGCATAACTGTGTCTAAGTGCTACAAGTAGCATAGCTGTGTCTAAATGCTACAAGTAGCATAGAAATGGTAAATGGAGCTTATTTATATAGCGCCTTCCAGCCCCCTCTGAGGAGCCCCAAAGCGCTTTACAATACAAGCCATCTACCCATTCATACACACATTCATACACAGTTAGTGGTAGCCTGCCTTGTAGGGCGCTATCCAGACCTACCGGGAGCAACTCGGGGTTAAGTGTCTTGCCCAGAGACACAACGACACATGGTGGGCGGATGCGGGACTCGAACCTCCGACCTTCCGATTGGGGGTCGACTGCCATTACCACTGTGCCACGGCCGCCCCGTGCATTGCATAGCTGTGTCTAAATGCTACAAGTAGCATAGCTGTGTCTAAATGCTACAAGTAGCATAGCTGTGTCTAAATGCTACAAGTAGCATAGCTGTGTCTAAATGCTACAAGTAGCATATCTATGGTCAAAAGCTACATTTAGCATAGCTGTAGCTAAAAGCTTCAACTAGCATAGCTGTAACTAAAAGCTACAACTAGCATAGCTGTAACTAAAAGCTACAACTAGCATAGCTGTGTCCAAATGCTACAAGTAGTATAGAATAGAATATATCTTTATTTGGCAAATTTGCACCGAGGTACAAAGTTCTGCAATTAGCGCACGTATAGCTGTAACTAAAAGCTTTAAGTAGAATAGCTATGGTTAAACACTACAAGTAACAAAGCTGTGGCTAAAAGCTGCAAGTAGTAAAGCTGTATCTACAAACCAGATTCCAAAAAAGTTGGGACACTAAACAAATTGTGAATAAAAACTGAATGCAATGATGTGGAGATGCCAACATCTAATATTTTATTCAGAATAGAACACAAATCACAGATCAAAAGTTTAAACTGAGAGAATGTATCATTTTAAGGGGAAAATATGTTGTTTCAACATTTCATGGCGTCAACAAATCCCCAAAAAGTTGGGACAAGTCCATTTTTACCACTGTGAGGCATCCCCCCTTCTTACAACACTCAACAGACAACTGAGGACAGAGGAGATCAGTTTTTCACGTTTAGAAATAGGAATGCTCTCCCATTCATGTCTAATACAGTCTTCCATTTTGCCACACCATTTTAAATGATCCCTGGCCCAGTGCAAACATCAAAGCTTGTGGAGCTTGCTTAGAAATGGCTTCCTCGTTGCACTGTAGAGTTTTAGTTGGCAACAGCGGATGGCACGGTGGATTATGTTCACTGACAATGCTTTCTGGAAGTATTCCTGAGCCCATTCTGTTATTTCCTTGACGGTGGCATTCCTGTTTGAGGTGCAGTGACGTTTAAGGGCCAGGAGATCACGAGCATCCAGTAGAGTTTTACGGCCTTGACCCTTACGCACAGTGATTGTTCCAGATTCTCTGAATCTTTTGATGATGTTATGCACGGTTGATGATGATAACTTAAAAGTCTTTGCTATTTTACGCTGGGTAACACCATTCTGGTATTGCTGCACTATCTTTCTGTGCAACAATGGTGGAATTGGTGATCCTCTTACCATCTTGGCTTCTGAGAGACACTGACACTCTGAGAAGCTCTTTTTATACCCAATCATGTTGTCAATTGACCTAATTAGTGTTAATTGGTCTTCCAGCTGTTTGTTATATGCTCAATTTCCTTTTTCCAGCCACTTATTACAATACAATACAATACAACTTTATTTATAAAGCACTTTAAAACAACACCGTTGGCCAAAGTGCTGTACACCAACACAGACAAGCATACAACTATAAACACAACAAATACCATAAAAGTAATAAATTAACAGATCAAACAGCAAACAGTAAAAACTATAAAAGAAAAACTTAAAAACAGTAAAACCAACATTTCAAGCTGTGTTAAAAGCCAAAGAGAAAAAATGTGTCTTCAGAGCAGACTTGAAAACAGGAAGTGAGTCAGTTTGTCTGACGTGCACAGGCAGCTCGTTCCACAGTTTAGGGGCAGCGACTGAGAACGCTCGGTCACCTCTCAGCCTCCTGTTGGACTTTGGGACGACCAGCAGCAGCTGATCTGCTGACCTCAGAGAGCGTGAGGGAATGTACAGCTGGAGAAGGTCGGACAGATACTGTGGGGCGAGACCATGAAGACATTTGAATACAAACAAAAGAACCTTAAAATTAATCCGGAAACAAACTGGGAGCCAGTGTAGTGATTTTAAGACAGGGGTGATGTGTTCACATTTCCTGGTACCAGTTAAAAGGCGAGCAGCAGAATTCTGAACCAGTTGAAGTCGGGTCAGTAATGACTGGCTCAGACCAACGTAAAGTGAGTTGCAATAGTCCAGACGAGTTGTAATAAAAGCATGGATTAAAATCTCAAAATGACGTTGTGACAGAAATGGTTTCACCTTGGCCAGTTGTCGCAGGTGATAAAAGCTGGACTTGACCACAGATTTAATCTGAGCATCCAGCTTAAAATCACTGTCCAGCCTTACACCCAGGTTAGTTGCTGTCTCAGTCAGATGTTGTGTTAAAGGACCCAGATCAGCATGAACAGTGGAACCCACACTGGGCTTAAATAACAGGACCTCAGTCTTTTTCTCGTTAAAATGTAAAAAGTTGTGCGACATCCATGCTCTGATTTCAGCCATACAATCCAGAAGTTGGTTCAGGGAGTATTGTTGCAACGGAACATAAATTTGGCTGTCGGCGTAAAAATGAAAAGAAATACCATGTTTCCGGAGAATATGTCCCAGAGGTAGTAAATATAGGGAAAACAGAAGGGGGCCAAGTATAGACCCCTGAGGTACTCCACATGTGAGAGGTGTTACAGAGGACTCCACAGAACCCAGACGCACACAAAAGCTTCTCTCTGTTAAATAGGATCTAAACCACTGTAGAGCAGGACCCTGAATGCCCACCCAGTTCTCCAGGCGAGACAGGAGGATGTGATGGTCCACCGTGTCGAAGGCAGCAGTTAGGTCCAACAGCATTAAAACTACACAGTGACCAGAGTCTGTGGCTAAGAGAACGTCATTACAAACCTTCAACAGTGCTGACTCAGTACTGTGGCGAGTTTTAAAACCGGATTGAAACAGTTCAAGAAGGTTGTGGTTGTTTAAGTAAGCAGTTAACTGGTTGTACACAATTTTCTCCAAGATCTTTGAAACAAAGGGCAGTTTTGAAATAGGCCTAAAATTGGACATGTCTGTGGAGTCGAGACCGGGTTTTTTAATCAGTGGAGTCACAACTGCATGTTTAAAACTTGGAGGTACCTGTCCACTTGCCAAGCTAACATTTATGATTTGGGACACAGAAGGAGCCACCGTGTGAAAAACCTCTTTAAAAAGACGAGGTGGGATGGGATCATTTGGAGACCCAGCAGACTTCATATGGTCAGTGATGTCTTTTAAAAAAGGCAGGGTGACGAGCTCAAACTGCTTGAAAACAGCAGAGCATGTAACAGAGATAGAGGGGTCACAAGAAGGAGGGATAATGAGAGCTCTAATGTTTGCAACCTTGTTGGTAAAAAAGCTCAGGAAGTCCTCACACACTTCAGCTGAGCTCTCCGGGCTGGCTGATTGTGGGGCCTTAAGAACAGAGCTGATGGTTTTAAAAAGCACACGTGGATTGTTAGAGTTGGTGGAAATTATGTTGGAGAAATATTTGTTTTTTGCTGCTCTAACAGTGGACTGATAGAAACGCCAGCTGTCCCTCAGTGCTTGGAATGACACCTGCAACTTATCCTTCTTCCATTTTCGCTCAGCTTTTCTGCACTGGCGTCTGGCAGCACGTGTGACATCATCAGTCCAGGGGTCAGGCTTCGGTCTGGAAGCTCTCATCTTTAATGGAGCCACAGCATCTAAAACAGACTGACAAGCCGAGTTAAAATGAGAGGAGAGAGCCTCAACATCTGAACAAGGACCCACAGGATCTCTGGAGCTGCTGGCAGAGCTAAAAGCTGCAGAGAACTGAGCAGCAGTGGAAGAGTTAATGACCCTGCAGGGCTGTGCAGGAGCGCGAGGTTTGACTGAGTGACAGAAGAGTGGCATGTCAAACACAACAGGCCTGTGGTCTGAGAAGGCAGCATCACAAACTTCCAGATTAGAAACATTAAAACCATGAGCTAAGACTAGGTCTAAGGTGTGATTACGGTCATGTGTTGGACCAGACACAAACTGAACAAATTATACAAAAATGTTTCTGAGCTTAACCGCTCCTTAATAAATTCACGTAATGGTCAAATCTGCTGGATTTAAATTGTTTTGCTTTGACGTCTTCCAAACCGTCACGCGCGCTGCGAAAATAAATTATAAATAAATCTAATTTTAGCTCAAAAATCTCATATAGCTAACAGTTTGTAAATGTCCATCAAGTGATTACTTTCTGTAAGTTTGATAAAAATCTGTCCTGTAGTTCATGAGTTATTTAGATAAATTTCATTCAACCTTTATTTATACAGGCTAGCCTCGTTTAGTACCTGTTTACGGTAAATACGGAGCTATAAGCTAACACTGAGCTAACAGTAGTTTATACCTCCAGAGCAGGAGGCCGGGCTGCGACAGAGTCAGTCCGACCAGAGGAGGCTGCCGTCGGACACATGAGGTGGGAACGGTCGGTGTACCCTACCCTACCCAAATGTGGTACTGCACCATTTTTGCCAAAATGAAAAACGGTCATATCTGAGCCAAAAATTGGTCTAAAAATATGGGGGAAAATCCATAAACATGTCTCACTGCTCAGTAAGTCATAGGGCATGCAAATTAGGCAATAAGGTGAGACTTATAGACTGGAAATACGGTAGTTTATGAAAGGGTAAAATAGCAGGTATCATGTTTATTCTGAGGTCTTTTATCTGCCTCCTTCATTTATCAGAGCTGTGGAGCGTTTTCACCTGAACTATGTAAACCATCCTCTCATTCTTCTGTTTCCATTTTGCATTCCCAGCTGTTGTTTGCGTGGTGCGAGTGGAGGGGACGCCTTATCTCTGTAAAACAGACGAGGTTGGAGAAATCTGTGTGAGTTTAGGTTGCAGTGGTTTAGTGTATTACGGCCTCCCAGGCATGACCAAGAACATCTTTGAGGTAAATGTGTGTTCAGGTGTGAGTATGCTGCTGTTTTCCTACAAAAAAATAAAAAGCTAGTTGTAACTCTTGAAATGATATAATTCACTGTTTATTAAAATATGTGCTGCTGGAGAAACTGTTGGCATTTGAAGTAATTTAATAAATATTATCAATAATTCTTCCCAGGAATTATCGTCATAGGATCTTACGCTACGTTGTTGTTAATATAATTTTAGCTTTCTAGGTCTGTTTTATTTGGTGGTGTTTTCTGTGATTTTTGCTGTTAGATGCAGTTTTTAATGGTGTTGCGTTTTATTGCAGACTATCCCTGTAAAATCATCTGGAGTTCCCATAAGCGACAGAACTTTCACCAGAACGTCACTGCTGGGCTTTGTGGGACCAGTAAGTTCCACCTCGTTAAATTTTGAGAGTTTTAAACGACACTTTTGTACTTTTATATCGGTTAGCTTTAAAGACGTAATCCTCAACTGTTCCTGGTGCTGACAGAGCTCCGAAGGACATATTTGGACATATTTAATGCAAATGCACTTAGTTTACCAGCAATTTATTCGCCCACAAAAGTTTCTCCTAATTTCCTAATTAAGTAATTTTACTGAAATCACAGAAATAAAGCTTCTTATGATCGCCTGATGCTCGTAGTTGTGGTTACGTCCCTGCTGTCTTGTTAGATGAGTGGAAAACTCAACATCCTTTATTTACTTTTCTGTGGAGACTTTCCATTCTTCATGTACAGATTCTACAGTTTAAATTTGAGCTTACAGGAAAACATTAATTTAAGAAGAGGTGTTACTTGTTAAATAAATCATATTTATATTCGTACCTTTTGAATAAGAGAAAGAGAGACTGGTTTTCTAACGGTGTGTTTCCTCTCAGGACAATCTTGTGTTTGTTGTTGGGAAGATGGATGGACTCATGGTCGTCAGTGGGCGGAGACATAATGCTGATGATGTGGTCGCCACGGCTCTGGCTGTAGAGCCCATGAAGTTTGTGTACAGGGGAAGGTAAAAGAGGAAGCAGCTTAAGAGCATAAAACATTTTACACACCTGTGTCCATTAAATCGAGAGTTTACGAACTTTATTGATGGTTTTACTCGGCACCTGTTGGTGGTCTGAGCAGTCCAGCCGTAATGGTTTTGTGTTGTGTTGTGTTCCTTCAGGATAGCAGTGTTTTCTGTGTCTGTGCTTCACGATGAGAGGATTGTTGTGGTGGCAGAGCAGAGGCCAGACGCTTCAGAGGAGGACAGCTTCCAGTGGATGAGCCGTGTCCTTCAGGTATTTGTCAATAAGGACTAAACTTCTGCTAATGTTACATTTAAAGATATCCTCACATCTTGGACTGGGTAATGAGCTGCATTATTCTTAACATACTGTAGAAGCTGAAATGTAGCAACAACTGGTTTTTGTTGATATTAAGATGGAATACATAAATTAAACTAGATAAATTGCATTTCCTATGAAAATGCAGTGTGAATGCTTATTGCTGAAGAACCTGCTGAAAAACAGCTGAAATTGGCTAAAAAGCATGATAAAATTTACCGTAGCTGAAATGGAAGAACAACCCTACATTAGCAGAAGCAAGCAGAAAGAACACGTTTGCTTAATTAAGTTTAAATAAGCAGAAATGAGCACAAAAATTAGGGAATAACTAAAAAAATGCTGAAGTTTGCAAAAAATAGTTGAAAAATATCTGAAAATGCAGAAAGAAGCTTCAAATAACAGAAAGAAGCAGAAAGAGCTAAGATGAGCTAAAAATGTGGAATTAGCTGAAAAGGTTAAAATTAGCTTAAAACAGCTAAATAGTAGCTGAAAGAGCAGAATAAGTTGAAACTAGCAGAACAAGCTGAAAGGAGCATAACAAGCTGAAGTTACCATAAGTAGCTGAAATTAAAATGAAAAACTAAAATTTTTTCTGAAAACAGTTGAAATTAGCTAAAAATTTAGCTGGAAAGGTAGAACAAGCTTAAATTAACACAAGAAAGCAGAACAAAATCATGTTTGCTGAAAGAAATAGAAATGAGCTCAAAAAGTG
>JBBPBX010000380.1:34010-66380 GCA_038048925.1 Garcialebias charrua
ATCTGACTCTGTTTAAATCCAGACTGAAGACCCACTTGTTCAAAAAAGCTTTCAGTGTGTAACTTTTATTACTTTGGTATTTTAGTATGTAGCTTTTTTATTTCCATTGCCTCGATCCTTTTATTGCTGTTACTTTTATTGTATTTTCACGGATTTATTGTACCTGTTTTTATATTTTCTGTCCTGTTAAGCACCTTGGTCAATGCAAGGCATTGTAGGAAGGTGCTATACAAATAAATTTTATTATTATTATTATAGAGTGTAAGCTGTTATATAAATTGTGTTGAAACACTGTACAAGAGTTGAAATTTTGAATAACACTGTCAGCCATCATTGTACTTCACGTTTATTTAAAAAAAAAGTATTGAGGTAGTTCTGCACAGAGCTTCTATAAGATGAACACACATTTACAAGTGGATGAAATACCAGGGCTCCAATGGTTTCTCCCAGATTCTTTGTGAATGAAGCACCTGCAAATGCAGATTGAAATGTAAGTAATACAACCACAAGAGCAAAGAATTTGTTATCTGTTTAAATTTTGGAAGTACTTCGAGCTGTAACTTCAAAAAAGATGATTTTGTGCTTGAAATGCTACAATTTGAGAAACTGTCGCTGCAAGCTAACAAAGCATTGTGACTTTATGTTGAGTGTTTGAAGTTTCCATTTTAAAACACCATTAAAAAAAATCCTCATAAGAAAATCTACATATAAAACTCAGACCAAAGACGTATGAGTAGTCTTGATTAAGAAGAAAAATCAAGGCATTGCTCTCTGGAACCGCTCAGATCTGGTTGATCCAGGGATCAAATGTAGCTTAAAAAACAGGGATCTAAGATCATTTTGACAAAATTTGCGTCAATCCTCAGATTGATGTGATGAGTCACATACATTTACAATAAGAAGCTAGTGTGTGTTTAAAAACACACCCAAAATATATTTATATGTACACACACAAATTAAATTAAATATAAATCACCAAACACCAAATAATTCACAATGTCTGCGTAGGTCACAGCTGGTAAGGTCTTCTCATCTTCTGACATGTTGGAGAGCCGGTATGGGTCTTGGCCGCCAATTACAGTATTTGTATTTTATCCAAATAACGTTCCTTTGCTGCAGGCTGAAGCTGGTCCACATACTCTCTTGCAGCTTCTGTCTTCTTTACAGAGGTTTGTTTTCCAGACAACATGGTCACAATCAGAAATAAAACTGGAGCTCCGACTTCAACTACTATGTGTTTACAGCGCGAGTGTCTCCGTAATGGCGGTGCTTCCGGTATTGCGCAATCGGTGAAAAGGGTCTATTGAAAAGGTTTTTGTGTGGACCCCAGGAGAATAGTCCCTACAATAGAAACTGATGTGGATCCTTAAATGAACAAATCACTCTGACATTTCTTCTCTCCGAAAATCATTTTCTCAGTTTTTCTATACTTTCAATATTCAGAGCTTTGTTTGTACGTTGTCATCTTCTTTAAATTTCAGAATTACTTTAAAGGTGCTATGTGTAACTTTCTGTAGAGCATAGAACTTAGAAATATTTTCAACAGGCAAAGCATTCTGATCCCTCCCCCTCAGAGCCATATATGGCTCTGCTGAAATTCAAATTCAAGCTCTGTTTTTATTGGCTGGTTAACGGCGGGTCACTCTGTGTTTTTATAAATGCTGATAGAGAAGCAAGGGGACTATAGTTTTTTTCAGAGATTACTTTGTCTAACACCAGTCTGTCAGTAGATAGTGACAGAGTGAAGAAATATGTTAAAAATATATTGTTAGAAAAGTTACAGACTGCACTACAAAGTTACATAGTGCAGCTTTAAAGTCCTCTTTAACAATCTTCTTTAACAATCTTCTTGTGGACTACAGGTGTCCCTTCATCTGAACGGTTTTCTTCCAGACTGAAAACAAATCACGTGATCAGGTGTCAAATGAAGTTTAATACAATCTCAGAAGAACGACATGAAAATATTCCATCACATCTACAGCTTCATGTTTGTTATGAACCCAAATACATCTCCAACTTCCTGTTTCACATCACTGAGGTTCAAACTGATCAAACAGGTTGAACTTTAGGAAGAACATCAGAGCTGCTGTTGGACCACTGAGATCTTCTCTGCTTGTATTTTTAGTTCACATTCAGTGTCAAAGTACAGAAACATCTTGTCAGTGAAGGTGTGTGTGAAGGTGTGTATGTGTGTGTTTGTATCAGGATCAGAGAACGACAGCTTTCCTCCGTTCCAGTCCAGATTCATTCTGATCCTCTGTAAATTTCTATGAACTGGGAGAACTTTGACAGGACCTGCTGGTGCCTGTACACTGTATCCATCTAGATCGAGCCACAATCTCCATAATTCACACAATTTGGCTTCCTTCCTCTGGACTGACTCTTCTAACATACCAAGTGTCCATTCTTCACCGTTTTTAACTTTAACAACCCAGCTGTGATCTCCCGAGTTAAAACCCTCAGAACTCAAAACAGAACTCCATAATCTTAATCTCTCAGGATTATCAGGAAGCTGCCGTTTGTATCCTAGTCCCACACTGGTCAGATTTTTAGACAGGTAGGCTTCTTTACTAGCCGTGTTTGGGTCCAGAATGATGGGGGTGTAGGAGACCATGTCCTTCATGTTGTTCCAGATGTTGAAGGCCAGGTTGCCCAGGTGTTTGGCCTGGTCTATCAGAGCTCCTGAGTGCAGCTGTGGATCCTCCAGCAGGGGGCAGCGCTGGACTCTTTCCACTGCAGCCTTGTAGTTGTGCAGGAAGGAGACATCTTCAGCTCTCAGCTCCTCCTCTGTGACTCTGACTGTGTCTGAAAGAGCTGCCATCTCTCTGCTCAGAGCCTCCATCTTCTCCTTCATCATCCCACTCTTCTGCTCCTCTTCCTCCCTCAGAGCAGCCAGCCTGGCCTCCTCTTCCTCTGTTAGAAACTGGTGAAGCTTCTTAAACTGCTCCTTAATCTGCCTCTCTGTGAGTCGAGCCTGGACCTTCACATGTTCTGCTGTCTGATCAAACTCAGACTGAACTTTCTTCTGGACCTCCAGCTTCTCCTTCAGTGGTTTCAGGGATCTCAGCAGATCCTCTCTGTGTTCCTCTGCAGCTTCATCGATGGGTCTGAATCTGTGGTCGGTGTGTTTCTTTGAGTCTCTGCAGACGAGACAAACTGGTTCCTGATGGTCCAGACAGAAGAGCCTGAGTTTCTCAGAGTGCAGACTGCAGAGAGCCTCTGAAAGTCTCTGACGTTTCTCCTGTAAGAAGGACTCACAGAGGTTCTTCAGAGCCAGATTACAGGCTGGAGCCACATTTGAAGATCTCTTCCTACAAACAGGACACTCACGTGTTGGTTTCTCTCTCCACCAGTTCTCCAGACAGACTTTACAGAAGCTGTGACTACATGACAGAAGAACAGGATCTCTGAAGACCTCCTGACAGACCGGACAGCAGAGATCCTTCTCTGACCTGGAAGCCATTTAGACTCTGAGTGAATCTGAAAGCAGCAGACAGGAAGTGGTCAGTCATGGCTCCCCTCCTCCTCTAAAGTCTCTCAAACTGTCTCTGAATGAGTTTTTGCTCTGACTCACCTTCAGGTGGAGCAGCTGGAAGCAGAAGGTTTTCTCTCCTGCAGCTGGACTCAGAAGAAGCTGAGAGTTTGGTCTGAAGGTCTGTGTAGCATAAAGTGAATATCAGAAGGCCAGAACTGATGTTAAATGATTTATTGAAGCCGTCCGTGTCATCAACCAACTTAAGAGCAAAAACAAATTCCGACAATTAGTTATTTTACCATCAGTTGTTCTGCAGAGCTCATTACATTAGTACATTTATTTACTTTAACACATTTCAAGTTACTCAGTTTACTTTAAATACAGTTACAAACCTTGTTCCACTATCGACTGAAGCTAAACTTGAGTTGCTTTTAACTTTTTCCGTGATATTTTCTTTGTTCCGCAAAACACGTTGCTCACTCCAACGGGCCCTGAACGTCACATCCGCCTGAACGTACCATCAACGAAAGGGGGGCGTGAAGGGACAAACTACCTACCATTCATATTTTGCTTTTAGTCGGACAGAAAAACAGGCCCCAAAAACAGTGACTCACAAAATTTATAAGCGACTTTAAAAAAAAGAAGAAGCCCAAAGTAGTTTATAATAATCAGACTTGGCAAGAACGTAGCTCATCGATCGTCAAGCTAACTTCCGCTCACAAGGCAGTTACCAAAATAAAAGCTTCTTCTTCTTCGATGGTGTTTTCTGGCAGTTTACAAACTCAGTGTATTACTTACCGCCATTAACCGGACGGAGATGGCGGTAATGGACGGAGATGGTGATGGACGGAGACTTTCAATAAAAAAAATTAAAAAAAAATTTTTTTTAAATACTTTCAGCTAATTTTGTAACTTTCAAATATTTAACAAGTGCTTTAGTTATATCCTGTGACTGATTTTTCTTCAATAAAGTAACCATTGTCACTGAACTCCCCATTACCCTTTCCAGTGCCTTCCTCTTCTCTCTTTATTATATTTCTTACAATAAAGCAACACATGTTCCACTCCTTCCAGTACCCCACAATTAGAGCAGTCACCTGATGGATGTTTTCCTATTATCTTTAGACCACTATTTAATGTAGTGTGCCCAATCCAACCTCCATACTTCCTCTCTCCTAGTCATTAAACTACTATCGAAACTGTTGTATATCCACCTTATTACTGAATTAGGCAGGAATATTCTGAATTGAATCAATAGACCAAGTGGTATCGTTTCATTCACTTTATTGAACCATCTTCATCCACCACCTGTCACCGCTCTTCCAGAACAAACTCCTCCCCCGCCCCCACACATAGTCATCACGTAAGCTCTGTCAGCATCCCAATACATGACATCCCCCTTTTCCTTAGTTTTGCAATTTCTCCCTCAATACATTTAGTCATCAGTTTTTTTTGTTTTTTTTTTCCATCATCTTCTCGCCTTCTGGCTTACCAATACACTTCCTTAGTCACAAAACAGCTTAAAACAACTTACATTTCTTAGAACCCTGAACGGTCAGTGTACCTTTCGTTCAATTGTTTTTTAATTTAGAATCAAAAATCAAAAAATTAAAAAAAAAACTTGTCATTTCATTATTCATTTTGATGTGGGATTCAACAAATACAATACATCATGGTTTTCTGCATTTTTTTTACTTTAACCTCACATCAAAAATCAAACTTTGGAAAACTGTCTTGGACTTATTTGGTCCTTTGTCAAAAATAAGCTAAAGTTCCTGCTTTAGCTAGCTCAGCTTTTAAAGTTTCAAATGCTTTCTTTTGCTCTGGCCCAAACATGAATGTAGTCTCTTTTCGAGTTAAACGTCTTAGAGGTTCTGACACGGTCGCAAACTGTGGGATGAACCTGCTGCTAAAACCTACTAATCCAAGGAAACTTCTCACCTCTGCAGCATTTCTTGGTTCTCTTGTCTCTGCCACAGCTCTCACTCTTTCTGTTGTGGGTCCAATACCCTTTTGTGTTAACAGTACAGTATTCCCATGAATATCAGCTTGTCCATGTTGAATTGACACTTTTCTGGGTTTAATGTTAAACCACATTCAACAAGTCTCTTCATGACAGCATGCAGGCGCTTGTCATGTGTTTCCTAGTCCGGTGCGTGTATGATCACATCATCTGATATGTTTTCTACTCCTTCAATGCCTGCCAGTGCATTAGCGATCTCATGTTGATATTGCTCACTAGCTGATGAGACACCAAATATCAGTCTTTTGTATCTGTAAACTCCATTATGCACTGCAAATGTCGTGATTTCTCTGGACTCTGGGGTAAGCTCCAACTGATGGTATCCCCATTTGAGATCCAGTTTGCTGAAAATTGCAGAACCATTTAGTCCTTGGAGTATTTCATCCACTGTGGGGATTGGGAATCTTTCTCTGATTATTGCCTCGTTTGCTCTTCTCATGTCTAAGCACAGTCTTATGTCTTTGTCATTTTTCTTTGGCAATATTACAACAGGATTCACCCACGGTGTAGGTCCTTCCACCCTCTCTATAATATCCATTTCAATCAACTCATTTATCTTTTTTTCTACTGCATCCCTTAAATGATAAGGTATGCGTCTCAGGGGTTGTGCTACTGGTTTTACTTCTGAGTTGATGTACAACTTAATCTGTTTGGTGTTTAATTTTCCTATTCCTTTAAATGCCTCTGGGTACTGTTCTTGAAGAATGTTTTTTGATTCTGTGACCGCCGCCACATTTTCTCCTATTTTTAGTACCCCTAACTTTATAGCAGTCTTTTTTCCCAGGAGTGGTTCACCATTGCCTTTTATGACAATAAACTCTGCTTCTTCTCTCCTGTTGCCGATCTTCACTTCACATCTGAATGCTCCTTTAATGTTCAATGCTTGTGTTGAGGAATAAGCATACAGCTTCCTCTGCTCTTTAAGTACATATGAATAGCACTTTATCTTTTCAGCTTTAAGTTTTTCCCATATATTTTCTCCCATTATATTACTTGTAGCACCAGAGTCAATCAACATTTTTAACTCGACTCCCCCCACAGGAAATGACAGTTTATCAGGAACATTGTCCTCCTTCACAATAAAAGCATATTCGTCCAGCATATTTACTTTTTGTGTTTTCTGCCTTTTTGTGCGGCACATTTTTGAAAAGTGGTCCTTACCAGTACATTTGTGACATGTTTGTCCTCGTGCTGGACATTTGGGATCTTTTCCCATGTGGTCAGTGAATCCACATCTGTAACACTGTCTTTCTGTTTTATTTTCCTCCATCACTTTTTCTTTTGGTTTATGTATTTTCCTTTCTTTGTCATTACAATCCTGTTGACCGCGTTCTCCGTCTTCTTTTCCTCGGTGAAGCTCATCGCTGCCATCTGCTCCTCCACGCGTTCACATTGTGAGGCTATCTCCAACGCACGAGCCAATGTTAAACCTGGACCCTCCTCCAGTAACTTTCTTCGCACGTATTCTGAGGTGCATTTACTCAAAATAGCATCTCTTATTTGATTATCATTATCGCCACGAAAGTCACAGTCTCTTGCAGCTTGCCTCAAGCGAGTACAAAATTGTTGAACGGTCTCACCTTGTTTCTGGGATATTTTGTGAAAAGTCTGACGTGCATATGCTGCATTCACTTGTGGAACAAAATACATGTGTTCAGCGCAGTCACTGCAGCCTCATAATCCGTAACCTCGCCTCCTTGCGGTAATGTGGAAAAAATGTCCTGCACGTCTTGTCCGGCCAAGTGCAGTAATAGCGCACATCTCCGCTGCTTAATGGCGTCTGTGGCATCATCAGTCAGAATAAGTCCTTTACCGTCTGCATACAGCTCAAATGATGTCAGCCACCGTGTCCATCTTGGTCCAAGGGTCGCTGGATCCGCGTCGCAAGCGAACGGTTGAATACTTGACTTTTCCATGTTAGCTTTAACTTTTTTTTTAGCTAACCTCGTGTTGCCGTTGACGTCTTCAGCGTGACACGTCTTTTATTATCCTCGTGAAGCCGTTGTTGTCTTCAGCGTGACATTGTCCTTTATTATCCTCGTCGCCATTGTTGTATATCCACCTTATTACTGAATATAGGCAGGATATTCTGAATTGAATCAATAGACCAAGTGGTATCGTTTCATTCACTTTGTTGAACCATCTTCATCCACCACCTGTCACTGCTCTTCCAGAACCAACTCCTCCCCCGCCCCCACACACGTCATCACGCAAGCTCTGTCAGCATCCCAATACATGACAGTCACTTAGGAGTACCTCCTTCTGTATGTTATGTAAATGTCTTCCTCTTTCCTCTAAATCCCACCTCTCCTGCCACATATCATTTATTTTATCTTTAACAATTATTTTTTATTTCTGCTTTACTTAATGGGACATCATATTCAATTTCTCTTGCTTTAACTGCTTCTTTAGCAAACTTATCGACTTTTTCATTGCCAACAATTCCTTTATGTGCTGGAACCCATGTGAATTGAATACTTATATTCTGTTGCATTATTACATAAACCAAATAATTAACTTTCTGCGATAAGATCAGGGCGGCTGTCAGATTTTCCACTGATAATACTAGTTAGGCAAGACATTACTAGTTAGACAAAACAGACCTGCTAGCACCAGACTCACCTCATCACCAGATGAAGAGCATCTCAGGGTGTCCGCAGCAGAAGTGAGAGGCAGTCTCAGAAAGATTAATCCTCATAAAGCAACCGGACCAGACAACATCCCAGGGAAAGTTCTGAAGGAATGTGCGGACCAGCTCTGTGAGGTGCTGGCTGACATCTTCACCACCTCACTTGCACTGGAGTCAGTTCCCACCTGCCTGAAGACCGCGACCATCATCCCAGTCCCAAAGAGCTCCACAGTGACTGGTCTGAATGACTATAGACCGGTGGCCCTCACCCCGATAGTCGCTAAATGTTTTGAGAAACTGGTCATGTCCCACATCAAGGCAACCGTCAACATCAATGAGGACCCTCATCAATACGCATACCGTGAGAACCGATCAACAGAGGACGCCATTTCTTCCGTGGTCCACACTGCTCTCACCCACCTGGATCAGAAGGACTCATACGTGCGTCTGCTCTTTGTGGACTTCACATCTGCCTTCAACACCATGATCCCCCAAACTCTGATAGACAAACTATCTACACTTGGACTAAGCCCCTCTATTTGTAACTGGGTACTAGACTTCTTAACAGACAGACCACAGTCCGTGAAGATCCACAACTTCTCCTCCTCCACCATAACCCTCAGCACTGGCTCTCCTCAGGGATGTGTGCTGAGCCCCCTTCTGTTCACTCTGCTCACATATGATTGTACAGCCACACTTCCAGGCTGTCATATTGTTAAGTTTGCAGATGATACAGCGGTGGTGGGATGCATTACAAACAATGATGAGTCCAGCTACAGACAGGAGGTGGAACACCTGGAGAGCTGGTGCAAAGAGAATAATCTTCACATGAATGTGAAGAAGACAAAGGAGATGATTGTGGACTTCAGAAGGAACAAACACACCCATGCCCCACTGAAAATAGGTGGGTCTGCAGTGGAAGTGGTCTCCAGCTACAAATACTTGGGTGTACACATGAATGATAACCTCAGCTGGAGCAACAACACCACCAGCCTGATCAAGAAAGGTCATCAGAGACTCTACTTCCTCAGACGGCTGAGACGAGCTGGTCTGAGCAGCCCAGTTCTCACCTCCTTCTACAGGTGTGCAGTGGAGAGCATCCTGTGCTCCAGCATCAACGTGTGGCATGGAGGCTGCACAGTTGAAGAGAGGAAAGCTCTACAGAGAGTGGTGAAGGCTGCACAGAAGATGTTGGAGTCAGTCTCCCCACCATCACAGACATTTACACCTCCAGATGCAGGAAAAGAGCCACCTGCATCATGAAAGACCTCACTCACCCAGCACACTCACTCTTTGCCCCACTCCCCTCAGGACGGAGGTTGAGGAGCATCAAGTGTAGAACCACTAGACTGAGGAACAGCTTCTACCCTGAGGCTGTTAGACTCATGAATAAATAAAAATAAAATAAAAAATAAACACTGCAAAATATCACATCATGCTGATGCTGATCTGTTTTCTTGTTGCTGTGTTCATCTGTGTTCATCTGTGACCATCTGCTCATACAAACTCATGTTCGTGCTGCTGTTTATTCCCACTATATTAGGCTTAGTGTATTACTAGTTGATGTTTTTCTTAGTTAGTTCTAGATGTTATTACTGTTTTTCTCTTTCATTTGTTGTTGGATGTAACTGGGACCTCGTGTACATAATCTCGTTTTCATCACATGTACCACATGCGGTGCAAATGACAATAAAGACTCTCTGACTCTGACTCTGACTCTGACATTGAATCTGAACAGATGATACCTCTCTGGGCCTTTCCTCCACCACCCATTGTAATGCCAAAATTATAGCCAACATTTCCGCTGAAAAAATTGATAAATTATCTGTTGTTCTCCGTTTCAAAATTTTTTTTTGTTTAGGAATATATACTGCTACTCCTGTTCTACCATTTTTCTCTTTAGATGCATCAGTATATATTTTTGTCATATTTACATAATGTATGTCTAAATATTGCTGAACAATTTGATACAAACCTCCACAGGACTGTTCTACTTTTTTGGTTTCTAAATTTACTATTGGCATTTCAAACATCCATGGTGCAATTATTGATTTATTTACAGTTTTACAGCACGCTATATTAATTATTCCCAGATGAGTTGCATACATATTTCCATCCCACCCAAAACTGCGTACATTATGACCATACTCCCAACATTCTCTGAAAACATTTTTAGTAGGATGACTATCCTCATGTCCTTGTAAATTCAACCAATAATTTGCTGACATTTTCATCCGCCTTAAGTCCAGTGGCATTTCTCCAGTAATCACCTGCAGAGCAGGAATCGGAGACGTTCTAAAAGCTCCACAACATATTCTGAGCGCTTTAGCTTGTATTCTATCCAACTCTAATAATAATGAGTTTGCCGCTGAGTTATAAACGACACATCCATAGTCCAACACAGAGCGAATTAAAACATCATACATTCTCTTTAAAGATGTGCTTGAAGCCCCCCAACCACTTCCTGACAAACATCTCAATATACCTTTTTTACATTTGTCAACAATTTTCTGTATATGTATCCTAAACGAAAGTTTTTCATCAAACCATACACCTAGATACCGTACAATATTTACCTGTTTCAAATTTGTACCATATAACCTAAGGTCTACCGTAGGAGTAACTCTTTTCTTTGAAAAACATATCACTTGTGTCTTCTCAGTAGACAAACGAAACCCCCATGTCTTTGACCACGTTTCAACCTCATCAATTGCTGATTGCATTCTATTATTAACAATATTGATATTTCCTCCTCTCACCCACAACGCCCCATCATCTGCATATAATGCTTTACTAATTCTAAAGTCAATATTATCAAAAATATCATTAATCATTATATTAAAAAACAACGGACTACATACACTCCCCTGTGGAGTCCCATTTTGTATTGCATAAATATTTGAACAATTAACCCCCACTCTTACTTCTATTGTCCTATTCTGTAAAAAATCCATGATCCAGTTAAACATTTTTCCTTTTATTCCCATTTTGTCCAACTTAAGTAATAATCCCTCCTTCCAAAGCATGTCATAAGCTTTTTCAATATCAAAAAATGTAGCTAAAATAATTTCTTTAGTTACTTGAGCCTTTCTTATTTCATTTTCTAAACACACAATTGGATCTAAAGTTGTCCGTCCACTTCTGAAGCCACTTTGAGAAGGAGACAAAAGACCTCTGTTTTCTATTTCATACATTAATCTCCTAGTAACCATTCTCTCCATTAATCTACTTAAATTGGACGTAAGAGCAATAGGCCTATAACTTTTTACCTCTACCTTATCCTTACCTGGTTTCACTATTGGTACAACTGCTGAATGTTTCCAACCGGAGGGCAGTTCACCACATTCCCATACTTTATTATACAACTGTAAAACTACTCCTTTAGCAGCATCTGATAACTGTTCTATCATCTTATAGCATATGCCATCTTTACCTGGAGACGTATTCTTAACTCCAATCAAAGCTCTATTCAATTCAAACAATGTAAAGTCTTTATCTAAAATACTTCCATCTATCTCTTTTCTACTGAAAATGTCTATATTATCTGCAATTACTTCCGTCCTCCTTGATAATTCTTCAGTTGTCAAGTTTTGAAAGCTATGCACTTCCACAAAGGACCTAGCAAACATCTCTGCTTTATCCTTATTTGTCATAGCTTCACACTGACTATCTTTAATTAAAGAAAATTCCTTCCTAAGTCCTCCCATCTTCCTAATCATTCCCCATATCTCGTTAACTTTAACATCCGTTCCAATAGTACTACAAAAACCCCTCCAATAATTCTTTTTAGACAATTTAATTATCCCCCTTACTTTAGACTGCTCTTTTATAGTCTATTAAGTTACCAAATGAATGGTTTAATTTTAACCTTCTAAATGCTTTATTTCTAATTTTAATAGCTTCTTTACATTCATTATTCCACCAAGGAACCATTTTTCTTTCTCTTAATCCAGTAGATTTGCCAATGGTTTTTTCTGCAGATTCAAATATTATCTTAGTAATCATTGAATTTAATACCTCAATATCATCATTTAAATTCGGTAAAATATCCATAAGTTTGTCACTTGCCACCTTATTATATATTGTCCAATTAGCTGCCTTTATTTTCCATTTAGGATGCCAATTTTCTTCAGCTACCACCTTAAATGTATGCATTTTAAGCAGAATTGGATAATGATCACTTCCCAGGGGGTTATCATTAATTACGTCCCATTGACTAATTCCTGCTAACTGAGCCGACACTATTGTAAGATCAATTACAGATTCATTTCCATTTCCTACATCAAATCTAGTGCCTCTTCCATCATTTAAACAAATTAACTTATAATCATCCATAAATTCCTCAAGTATATTCCCATTTTCATCATTCCTTTTACTTCCCCATAAGGTATTATGAGCATTAAAATCTCCACAAAAAATGTGTCTTCCGTTTTCTTTTACATAAATATTATCAAGTCGTTCTCTACTTAACTTTTTACAAGGGTTGTAAAAATTTATTATATTAAAGTTTGATTTGTTGATCCATACTTCAACCCCTATGACTTCCATTTCTTCATTTATATTCAAAACTTTATAACTAATACCATGTTGAACAAATATAGCAACACCTCCACCTACATTTGGAGTTCTATCTTTACGTAACGCTATATATCCATTAAGAACAAAATCAAGTGATGGTTTCAACCAGGTTTCTTGAACACAAACAATATTTGGTTTAACATTCTGTTTTTCGATAAAATATTTAAACTCTTGGCCATTAGCAATTAAGCTCCTTGCATTCCACTGTAATATGGAAAAACCATCAGAGGTCACCATTACTGAACTGGTTGATTGTCATTTGTCCCAGTTGTTAAAACTGCATTAATTGATTCCAAAGACAAGTCTTCCATCTCAAGGTATTTTTCTGCTGCTTTGATTATTATTTTAATTTGCTCTGTTCCACTTTCTGTCTGTGCTGAACAATTTATTACTTCCACAATAAATGCAACAAATTTCTTTTTCTCCACTACCATTTTATTTCCTAATGTTTCCTTGCTTTGCACTTGCTCTGTCGCACGAGATTGAGTTTGTGGCGCAGACGTGCCTTTAACAGTAACATTTAATTTATTTACCTTCTTAATTGCATCTGCATAGGTAAGTTTTTCTTTTGCATGTATATTTTGCACTTGCACTGCTCTTTTATGTACTTCACACCCTTTAAGTTAATAAGTAAGTAAACTTTATTTATATAGCACCTTTCACAGATATAAAATCACAAAGTGCTTTACAAAAGAAATACACATAATAAAATCATACTAAAATTATACACTCTTAAAACATGCTATACAAAAAGGTTACACATGATAAACTCTAAAATCAATTAACCATAAGCCTGTTTAAAAAGATAAGTCTTAAGACTTCTCTTAAATGCATCAGTCGACTCGGAGCCGCGCATTGTTAGAGGGAGAGCGTTCCAGAGCCTCGGTGCCACCACCTGAAATGCTCTATCACCACGGGTTTTAAAATGGGTTCTAGGGACCGACAGCAGTAGCTGATTAGAAGACCTCAGAGTTCTAGACTGACAGAGTGGCTTCAAAAGATTGAAAACATATTTGGGAGTCTCACCATGGAGTGCTTTAAAAGTTAAAACCAAAATTTTAAAATGAACCCTAAAATATATCGGAAGCCAGTGGAGAGAGTACAGAACAGGAGTAATATGATCCGTTCTGCGGGTTCCAGTCAAAAGTCTGGCTGCAGCGTTCTGCACAGACTGAAGAGAAGCCATGGTGGATTTACTTATCCCTACTAAAAGGCCGTTACAATAATCCAACCGAGAAGAAATAAAAGCATGGACAACCATTTCTAATTCTGTCTTAGATAAAATAGCTCGCAACTTTGAAATGTTCCTTAAATGATAAAAACAGTTGCGAACTAACAGTTTACAATGACTGTCCATTGACAGAGAGCTGTCAAAGAGAACACCCAGATATCTAAGGTTGTTTTTGTTCGAAGGATTTAAGAACCCAAGATGCTTCCTTATTTCCAAGATTTTATCATCTGGAGCAACGATAAGTGTTTCAGTCTTAGCAGCATTTAACTGCAAGTGGTTGTCATTAAGCCAAATTTTAATGTCAGATAGGCAGTTACTGAGTTCGGTCAATTTGTAAAATTCAGACAATCGAAAAGAACAGTAGATTTGAATATCGTCTGCATAGACATGGTATGAGACGTTACTGTAGCGATCGAAAATAAAACTCAATGGGCGAATGTACAGTAAAAATAAGAGTGGGCCCAAAACTGAACCCTGGGGCACCCCATAGGACAGCTCAGAAACATTAGAGTGAACATTGTTCATAAAAACTTTAAATGCTGCACTATGTTCCCCCCAGTTACAACATTTCAATGTAATTCCTTCAGAACACTGTCCATATTCATGCTCCCCACCACATTTAGCACACCTGGCCTTAGCTCTACACACCGCAGCAATATGCCCAAACCTTTGGCATTTAAAACATCTGGTTGGTGGAGGAATGTACTGTCTTACTGCATAGCTTATATATCCAATCATTACTTTTTCAGGTAAACTTTCCTCTTCTAGGACTAACATAACTTATTTACTAGGACACTTAACTCCTTCACTTGAAAAGAACAAGCGCTTCACTTTGATCACCCGAGCTCCTTTTACATTACTTTTAATCTCTTCCTCCATCAAATCAATCAGTACAGGGTATACAGTTACTCTGTCCATAATTGTGGTTCGACGACCATTCCCAACAACGTCGTTTTGCATCTCATTATTCCCTGCACCTGATCTCTATCTCTGCAAATCACCAACATATTACCATCTCTTAACGTTTTAACGACTTTCACCTCACCTGCTATTTTATGTATAGCCTCACTTACTTTCAATGGATTCAAAGCACATGGGTTCTGGAATCTAATAATTACTTTAATGTCATCTCCCTTATTTTCTTCTCTTTTGTTGTCATCTAATAATAATAATAATGAATTCAATTTATAACGCACTTTTCATTAATGAAAATCTCAAAGTGCTACAAGGAGCAACAGAATTAAATGTCAATAAAACAAATAATAAAACAATTAAAATCAATAACAATATCAGCTAAGATCAAAAGTAGAATCATGAGGAGGTAGAGTATGCTTGGTCGAAAAGAAAGGTCTTCAAGCCGCTCTTAAAGTCAACCACAGACTGTGGGGCTCTTAGACAGTCAGGAAGAGAGTTCCACAGGCGGGGGGCAGCCACACTGAAAGCCCGGTCTGCCTTTCCTCTTCTTGTTTCCTCGATTCACGGTTTGCCAGTCACCCTTTTTAGCACCACTCTTACAAAAATCACCATCCACACTATAATTATCTGATTCATCGAAATCTTCACATCCATCTCACTTCCTCATTGAAAGTATCCTAGAGATTACTCCAAATTACACCTCCGACCTTGATCGATAGACGAGCAGCGTGAGAAGACACCTCCACCTGGGCCACGACTTCAAAAACCCTCCTAAAACCCAACCTGGAGTATTTATCATTAACCTTGATAATAAAGTCCATGTTTTAGGCTTCACACCATTTGGAAAGGCGTTAGCACCTACAAAGATGGCGCCATCACCTCGTGTATCTCAACGGGGACGTGGCGCCGCAGCGCCCCCTGGCGGCGGCCTCGATACCTGCAGAGCTGCTGCAGAAGCAGCGTCGTCGTGCGGGGCATCCTGACCCGCCCTGCTCCGCACGTTCCGCACGCTCATGACCGCCGACTAGAGTGCTCGTTCACGCACGAACCGAGGGACAAAAGGAGCGCACGAGCACGATGTCCAAACACCGTGCAGACAGAGACAGCTGGGGTGAGTGCGCGTGACTCCATCATGGAGCTCGTTGTCTGATTGTGATGCAGCAGATCTGGTGTGCGGGCAGGAACAAACATTTTGCACGTCCTGTCGGGGAACAGGAAGTGAGTCCAGGTGTTGTCTTCAGGTGGGACAGTCCAGACCCACATGTGGAGACATCTCTTCTTTACAACGTTTAGCCCTGTGGGGTGTGATGCTCTGTGGCATCAAATGATGTCATGTTGCATCACATCATCATCTGCTCCATCATCATGGAGCACCTGATCTGAGGCCTGAAGGACTGTTGGGACATCAAGGTGGACCTCTGTGTTCTGACCCACTTACTGCAGCATGAGCAGGTGGAGCAGATCCTCAAACCCCAGAACCTGACGGGCCTCTGGGATCCTTGAAGGAATGCATGTCGCCCGCCTGAATGAGAGAAACGCTGCAGCTGTTTCAAGCCCTTAAAGCCCCCGGCCTGCTGTCGTGCTCTACTCAGAGTGTGTGAATGACTCTCAGCTACTACCACGGTCCACGCCCCGTTTCAGCTCAAACTGACTAAAATACAGGTAGTGCTCGAGTTACGACGTTTCGCAGCTACGACGCATCTCCCATAAGATTTTTTTTTTTTAAATTTATTTTGAAAAGCCAAGTTACGCAGTTTCCGGTTTTACGTAGCTGCGAAGGATTTCTGCCCTGTACTCTCTAAAAAAAGCTAAGTCTGGTCCCCTGGACATTCAGAAAACAAAAAACTGTACTGTGAACCCTGTTTTACTTTGTAAACGGAACGGTATACGGCAGATGGACCGAGCTGGACGGCGGTTTTACGTCGTAAACGCAAGAGAATACGGAGGAGGAACGGAGGGGCTTCACCAACATCCCAGTAGGAAATTAACTTTTTTCACTTCATTTTGGCTCCAAATATATGTGTTTTTTGATAATTATGTAGGGTGCTGTGTTAGGATAGGCGAAGTGCTTGGTAAGATACAGTATATTGTACGTATAAGGTGCAGTTTGGACGTATGTTCCGACTTATGTCGAAATTCAGTTTACGACGCCGCGTAGGAACGGATCTCCATCGTAAGTCGAGGACTACCTGTATAACCATTATCTGTAGTCATGCTGTGGCGGCCATCTTGACTCCAAAGAGTGATTGTGCATCTCTTGAGTACCTTCTTTAAGCTTCATTCATTCCTGTGGTTCATGAGATATTTTGCTAACAGACGCAGACACTGAGCGTCTGCTCGTCTTCTTGTATCTTCACCGACTCAGTTCCAGCTTCTTCAGCAGCAGTCTCACTGGTTCCTCTAGTTTCTGATAACCCGTCCTGGATCATCAACGAAGACGTTTGAGACGGACACACGTCGTGTCCTCCCATCAGGACGGCCTGCGAGCGTCCACGCTGCACAGCATGAGACGGCATGAGACAACATGAGACAGCATGAGACAGCATGAGACAACATGAGACAGCATGAGACAGCATGAGACAGCATGAGACAGCATGAGACATCATGAGACATCATGAGACGGCATGAGACAGCATGAGACGGCATGAGACGGCATGAGACGGCAGGAGACGGCATGAGACGGCATGAGACGGCATGAGACGGCATGAGACGGCATGAGACGGCATGAGACGGCATGAGACGGCATGAGACAGCATGAGACAGCATGAAACAGCATGAGACAGCAGAAGCTGCGCATGTGCAGCGCTGCTTCTCAGAACACTATGCTTCCTGGATGTGAGCAGATCCTGTGGCCTGATTACTAATGATTACTGCTAAAGGCTTCACATCTGACTGTAGTGTTAGCACAATATCTCATAAAACCCTGGAGAGATTTTAAATTAAATTCAGTTCATTTATAGAACGCCAACTCTCAGAAAATAGTCCCTGTGATGGACTGGAGACTTGTCCAGGTGTCCCCTGCCTCTCACACAGTGACTGCTGGAGATGGACACCAGTGACCTAGAAAAGAAGAAGCGGATAGAGATGATGATGGATCTCAGAAAAGAAGCTCTGGATATCATGGTAAATGGTAAATGGAGCTTATTTATATAGCGCTTTCCAGCCCCCTATGAGGGGCCCCAAAGCGCTTTACAATACCAACCATCCACCCATTCATACACACATTCATACGGTAGACTGCCATGCAAGGCACCTTCCAGTCCTACCGGGAGCAACTCGGGGTTAAGTGTCTTGCCCAGGGACACAACGACACATGGTGTGGGGAACCGGGATTCAAACCTCCAACCTTCCGATCGGGGGACGACTGCCATTACCACTATGCCACGGCCGCCCCATCATCTACAACCTTTGGGAGTCAACTTGATTCAAGATGGCTGCCGCAGCTAACGACCTTAGCAAACACAAACATGGCTGTAACTCAGTCAGTTTGACAGATTCAGAGTTCTTCACGAAACACACCGCAAGCTCGGACACCTTGTTTGAGATCTGTGTTCGAATACACATTCCATCTGTCTGTCCATCCGTGCACGTTGTGAGCATGACAACATGAAAAACAAGCGATGTACCAACTCCCATGTTGCTGTGTGGCTGCGTCTAGGAGGAGGAAAGGTCACTTTCAAAAACTGAGTTGCCATGTCAAAATCCAAGATGGCCGCCACCATCACCAACTGGCCACATTCTTTGTTCAGTCCCAGTCCAGAAAAACACTCATGTCCAAAACTACAAACATTCATTGCTCAGTCAGACCCCTCAGAGACAGGGGACATACTGTTCAGACCCCTCAGAGACAGGGGACATACTGTTCAGACCCCTCAGAGACGGGGGACATACTGCTCAGACCCCTCAGAGACAGGGGACATACTGTTCAGACCCCTCAGAGACAGGGGACGTACTGTTCAGACCCCTCAGAGACAGGGGACGTACTGCTCAGACCCCTCAGAGACGGGGGACGTACTGCTCAGACCCCTCAGAGACAGGGGACGTACTGTTCAGACCCCTCAGAGACGGGGGACGTACTGTTCAGACCCCTCAGAGACGGGGGACATACTGTTCAGACCCCTCAGAGACAGGGGACGTACTGCTCAGACCCCTCAGAGACAGGGGACGTACTGTTCAGACCCCTCAGAGACAGGGGACGTACTGTTCAGACCCCTCAGAGACAGGGGACGTACTGTTCAGACCCCTCAGAGACGGGGGACGTACTGTTCAGACCCCTCAGAGACAGGGGACGTACTGTTCAGACCCCTCAGAGACGGGGGACGTACTGTTCAGACCCCTCAGAGACGGGGGACATACTGTTCAGACCCTCAGAGACAGGGGACGTACTGTTCAGACCCCTCAGAGACAGGGGACATACTGTTCAGACCCCTCAGAGACAGGGGACATACTGTTCAGACCCCTCAGAGACGGGGGACATACTGTTCAGACCCCTCAGAGACAGGGGACATACTGTTCAGACCCCTCAGAGACGGGGGACGTACTGTTCAGACCCCTCAGAGACGGGGGACATACTGTTCAGACCCCTCAGAGACAGGGGACGTACTGCTTCAGACCCCTCAGAGACAGGGGACGTACTGTTCAGACCCCTCAGAGACAGGGGACGTACTGTTCAGACCCCTCAGAGACGGGGGACGTACTGTTCAGACCCCTCAGAGACGGGGGACGTACTGTTCAGACCCCTCAGAGACGGGGGACGTACTGTTCAGACCCCTCAGAGACAGGGGACGTACTGCTCAGACCCCTCAGAGACAGGGGACGTACTGCTCAGACCCCTCAGAGACGGGGGACGTACTGCTCAGACCCCTCAGAGACGGGGGACGTACTGCTCAGACCCCTCAGAGACGGGGGACGTACTGTTCAGACCCCTCAGAGACGGGGGACGTACTGCTCAGACCCCTCAGAGACGGGGGACGTACTGTTCAGACCCCTCAGAGACAGGGGACGTACTGCTCAGACCCCTCAGAGACGGGGGACGTACTGTTCAGACCCCTCAGAGACGGGGGACGTACTGCTCAGACCCCTCAGAGACGGGGGACGTACTGCTCAGACCCCTCAGAGACGGGGGACGTACTGCTCAGACCCCTCAGAGACGGGGGACGTACTGCTCAGACCCCTCAGAGACGGGGGACGTACTGTTCAGACCCCTCAGAGACGGGGGACGTACTGTTCAGACCCCTCAGAGACGGGGGACGTACTGCTCAGACCCCTCAGAGACAGGGGACGTACTGCTCAGACCCCTCAGAGACAGGGGACGTACTGCTCAGACCCCTCAGAGACGGGGGACGTACTGCTCAGACCCCTCAGAGACGGGGGACGTACTGTTCAGACCCCTCAGAGACGGGGGACGTACTGTTCAGACCCCTCAGAGACAGGGGACGTACTGTTCAGACCCTCAGAGACAGGGGACGTACTGTTCAGACCCTCAGAGACAGGGGACGTACTGCTCAGACCCCTCAGAGACAGGGGACGTACTGCTCAGACCCCTCAGAGACAGGGGACGTACTGCTCAGACCCCTCAGAGACAGGGGACGTACTGCTCAGACCCCTCAGAGACGGGGGACGTACTGCTCAGACCCCTCAGAGACGGGGGACGTACTGTTCAGACCCCTCAGAGACGGGGGACGTACTGCTCAGACCCCTCAGAGACAGGGGACGTACTGCTCAGACCCCTCAGAGACGGGGGACGTACTGCTCAGACCCCTCAGAGACGGGGGACGTACTGCTCAGACCCCTCAGAGACGGGGGACGTACTGTTCAGACCCCTCAGAGACGGGGGACGTACTGCTCAGACCCCTCAGAGACAGGGGACGTACTGCTCAGACCCCTCAGAGACGGGGGACGTACTGCTCAGACCCCTCAGAGACGGGGGACGTACTGCTCAGACCCCTCAGAGACGGGGGACGTACTGTTCAGACCCCTCAGAGACGGGGGACGTACTGCTCAGACCCCTCAGAGACAGGGGACGTACTGCTCAGACCCCTCAGAGACGGGGGACGTACTGTTCAGACCCCTCAGAGACGGGGGACATACTGTTCAGACCCTCAGAGACAGGGGACGTACTGTTCAGACCCCTCAGAGACAGGGGACATACTGTTCAGACCCTCAGAGACAGGGGACATACTGTTCAGACCCCTCAGAGACGGGGGACATACTGTTCAGACCCTCAGAGACAGGGGACATACTGTTCAGACCCCTCAGAGACGGGGGACGTACTGTTCAGACCCCTCAGAGACGGGGGACATACTGTTCAGACCCTCAGAGACAGGGGACGTACTGTTCAGACCCCTCAGAGACAGGGGACGTACTGTTCAGACCCCTCAGAGACAGGGGACGTACTGTTCAGACCCCTCAGAGACGGGGGACGTACTGTTCAGACCCCTCAGAGACGGGGGACATACTGTTCAGACCCCTCAGAGACAGGGGACGTACTGCTCAGACCCCTCAGAGACAGGGGACGTACTGTTCAGACCCCTCAGAGACGGGGGACGTACTGTTCAGACCCCTCAGAGACGGGGGACGTACTGTTCAGACCCCTCAGAGACGGGGGACGTACTGTTCAGACCCCTCAGAGACGGGGGACGTACTGCTCAGACCCCTCAGAGACGGGGGACGTACTGCTCAGACCCCTCAGAGACGGGGGACGTACTGCTCAGACCCCTCAGAGACGGGGGACGTACTGTTCAGACCCCTCAGAGACGGGGGACGTACTGTTCAGACCCCTCAGAGACGGGGGACGTACTGTTCAGACCCCTCAGAGACAGGGGACGTACTGTTCAGACCCCTCAGAGACAGGGGACGTACTGTTCAGACCCCTCAGAGACAGGGGACGTACTGCTCAGACCCCTCAGAGACAGGGGACGTACTGCTCAGACCCCTCAGAGACAGGGGACGTACTGCTCAGACCCCTCAGAGACAGGGGACGTACTGCTCAGACCCCTCAGAGACGGGGGACGTACTGCTCAGACCCCTCAGAGACGGGGGACGTACTGTTCAGACCCCTCAGAGACGGGGGACGTACTGCTCAGACCCCTCAGAGACAGGGGACGTACTGCTCAGACCCCTCAGAGACAGGGGACGTACTGTTCAGACCCCTCAGAGACGGGGGACGTACTGTTCAGACCCCTCAGAGACGGGGGACGTACTGTTCAGACCCCTCAGAGACGGGGGACGTACTGTTCAGACCCCTCAGAGACAGGGGACGTACTGTTCAGACCCCTCAGAGACGGGGGACGTACTGTTCAGACCCCTCAGAGACGGGGGACATACTGCTCAGACCCCTCAGAGACGGGGGACGTACTGTTCAGACCCCTCAGAGACAGGGGACATACTGCTCAGACCCCTCAGAGACGGGGGACGTACTGCTCAGACCCCTCAGAGACAAGGGACGTACTGCTCAGACCCCTCAGAGACAGGGGACATACTGTTCAGACCCTCAGAGACAGGGGACATACTGTTCAGACCCTCAGAGACAGGGGACGTACTGTTCAGACCCTCAGAGACAGGGGACATACTGTTCAGACCCCTCAGAGACAGGGGACATACTGCTCAGACCCCTCAGAGACAAGGGACGTACTGTTCAGACCCTCAGAGACAGGGGACATACTGTTCAGACCCCTCAGAGACGGGGACGTACTGCTCAGACCCCTCAGAGACAGGGGACATACTGCTCAGACCCCTCAGAGACAGGGGACATACTGCTCAGACCCCTCAGAGACAGGGGACATACTGCTCAGACCCCTCAGACAGGGGACATACTGTTCAGACCCCTCAGAGACAGGGGACATACTGTTCAGACCCCTCAGAGACGGGACGTACTGTTCAGACCCCTCAGAGACAGGGGACGTACTGCTCAGACCCCTCAGAGACAGGGGACGTACTACTCAGACCCCTCAGAGACGGGACGTACTGCTCAGACCCCTCAGAGACAGGGGACATACTGTTCAGACCCCTCAGAGACAGGGGACGTACTGCTCAGACCCCTCAGAGACAGGGGACGTACTGCTCAGACCCCTCAGAGACAAGGGACATACTGTTCAGACCCTCAGAGACAGGGGACATACTGTTCAGACCCTCAGAGACAGGGGACGTACTGTTCAGACCCTCAGAGACAGGGGACATACTGTTCAGACCCTCAGAGACAGGGGACATACTGTTCAGACCCTCAGAGACAGGGGACATACTGTTCAGACCCCTCAGAGACAGGGGACATACTGTTCAGACCCCTCAGAGACAGGGGACATACTGCTCAGACCCCTCAGAGACAGGGGACGTACTGCTCAGACCCCTCAGAGACAAGGGACGTACTGTTCAGACCCTCAGAGACAGGGGACATACTGTTCAGACCCTCAGAGACAGGGGACGTACTGTTCAGACCCCTCAGAGACAGGGGACATACTGTTCAGACCCTCAGAGACAGGGGACGTACTGTTCAGACCCTCAGAGACAGGGGACATACTGTTCAGACCCCTCAGAGACAGGGGACATACTGTTCAGACCTCTCAGAGACAGGGGACATACTGTTCAGACCTCTCAGAGACAAGGGACATACTGCTCAGACCCCTCAGAGACAAGGGACGTACTGTTCAGACCCTCAGAGACGGGGGACAGGGGGTACTGCTTGTTACAGCTTGTCCTTTTTACTTTTTGCGTCAACCGTGTGTTTGTTGTTCCTGCCCATGGCTCTCTGTTAGCAAAATATCTCATGAAAAACTGGACGAATGGTTCACAACACGTGCTCTGGGCTCTCCAAGGTCTCCCAGCGTTACAGTAATTTACGAAACGGCCTGAGCAGCGTCAGAAGTCGATCTTAGTCCAGTGTAGTCTGATCCTTTAAGGAGGGAGGAGCCTCGAGGATCCTTTAAGGAGGGAGGAGCCTCGAGGATCCTTTAAGGAGGGAGGAGCCTCGAGGATCCTTTAAGGAGGGAGGAGCCTCGAGGATGTGGCGCTACAGAACAGTAAAATGAATCCACTCGTTCTGCTTCCTCACCTAATGGACCGTTAAGTTCGCTCATCATCACTGATCCAGATGTTTACTTCACAACTTTTCATTTGTCTCTGACAACCCCCTGTCACTCCCCCCTCTAATCTGTCCTTCAGGGTCTCTCGGTGACAAAAACATCTACGACTGGAGCTCTGAGGACGAGGAGCCGGACGGACGAGCCAGGCCCGTCCAGGTGCTGCTGGTCAAAGACGACCACACCTTTGAGCTGTCCGAGGCGGCCCTGAGCCGGATCCTGCTGTCGGAGAAGGTCAGGGACCGAGAAGTGGTGGCCATCTCCGTGGCGGGGGCGTTCCGCAAGGGCAAGTCCTTCCTGATGGACTTCATGCTGCGCTACATGTACAACCACGTGAGTCTCCGAGCTCCTCTGCTGAGGGATCCTTTCAAGCCAAGTGNCCATAATGCTTAGCGGTATTTTAGTTTTCCAGCTGCACCATGCACATAATGTACGCTAAGCATTATGGGGAAGACAACACAGTCCACTCCCCTTAACCACTACGGGAGTGGATTTTGTTGTCTTTCCCATAATGCTTAGCTGTATTTTAGTTTTCCAGCTGCACCATGACGTCTGTGATATAGACCTGCCTCTTGTGTGCTATTGAAGGTTGGGTGTTTCCTGTTGTGAGGCCCAGAGTGTCTTCTTTGGGTTTAACTCACACAATGTTAAGACGATAGTCACAGAATATGGTGGAACACAAGTGCTCTTTGAAGCCGGATCGGAAATATCAAAAAAGACAGAGGGCTGCGCAGCGGTTTTCTGTGTTTATACAGTATATTCATGAAAACTTAAAATTAATTAAAAACAGGGAGCGCTTCTCCTTCAGCCCACACAGCAGACCTGCACACCAGGAAATATTTAGAACCTGGTGCAGCCTCGTTGGACATGACTTTAGTTCACTCGTGACAAGTTCATTCATTCCTCCTCCTCGGAGGAGGAAGCGAATGGTGACAGCTTCAAGTGATCACTTGACTTTTGGCTAAAAAAAAAAAAAATGTCACAATGGAGCGGCTGCAGTCCATGCGTAAAAGGAGTGAGAGTACTTGAGGGAGACGGTCGGTAGCGAGTGAACGGCTCCACCGAAGAACGCATTTATACGGCTGGAGCTGCAGGGGGTGGGGCTATACTTAAGAAGACCGCGTGACGAAACGCGGTCACATTTAAACCACGCCTAAAAAATCCTGAAATAGAAATATGTTTATACACAGTTTGATCTATAACTCCAAAATTAATTGAGCTACAATTTTGAGACTTTTTACTCATTTACAAGATTACAATTATCACATTTATAATGTTTATTGAATAAAATGTTGAAATTCACTTTACACGGTCTTTAAATTATGCTGGTATCGGATGCCAATACCGATACTGGATCGGATCGGCCCCATCCCTACTTCATACGTACTTGCATCATCACTAGACGGACTGTCACATACATGTTTCATAACTCCAGCTCCAAGCTCAAGGTCACAAATCAAGGTCAAAGTTTATACAAGGTCTTTGCTTGTCCGGGCCTTCGCTACAGATTGCTGTACAATAGTTTGTTGACGGGTGAATAATGTGTCATGTGGCGCTCGTGATGTTGCCTTCAGCTGAAGTGTTTTCCACAGGTGAGCGGTGAGACTTTCAGGTGCTCAGGTCTGTCTGTTCCCAGAATGCTCCTCTGCAGCTTTGATCAAACTCTTTGAACTGAACTTTTGTGGTCGTTTCATCAAACTGCTTGTGCTGACTGTTTTGCTGAAGATAATTTGTAGTCCACTTGACTTCTGTCACCATTGTTCACTTTGAAATACCTCCACCCATATCTTATATAGATATCTATGCCTCCACCTAGCAGTGTTGCCAGATAGAATCCAGGTTTTCCAGCCCAAAAATCTGTTAAACACCGCCGAAAAACCGCCCAATCAGAAAGTGTCACGTGACATCACATACAGCAAAGCGGGGGGGGGGGATAAGAGTTAGGTCCTCTGGATGGGTTAAAAAATTGTAGAAACGCTTCTTCTTTTATCCAACAGACTTTTTCTTTTTTTACTTCTGTATTTACAAAAAAAATTATATATATATATATATATATATATATATATATATATATATATATATATATATATATATATATATATAAAATCACACACACACAGTACCCCCAACTCCTGTAAAGATATATCGGTGTTTATTTGTTCAATGTGATTAATCAAAACCAGTTAAATGTGATCATTGGTGCTCTTTATTAAGAAAATCAACATGTCACATTTCAGGAACTGATTATTATAGACACATTAAATGTTCACTAATGAATATTTCTATATTTATCATCACAGTAATAGTGTTACACACATTATTAGTTGTTAACACTCAAAATTAGTGTTTACCTATACTGTAACCTAAACATTTAAGGAATAAACATTTTTATTAATCACTTTAAAAGTTATAAATGTTGTCTTTGGTGCATGTTTGCTTTCCAAATATATGTCCAAATGTCATTCACACGGTGTGTGTGAATGACAGGCATAAAACACTTTGTAAAACGGTGCTTTATGAAGTTCAGTCCGTTTCCTTCTATCAGTTGACCGGCAGTTCTGCCACATCCAATATGGCGGCCGCTCTGACGTACCGCCGCTACGGACCAGCCCACTCAACGAGGCGTCCACTAACTGCCTCACCAGTTCTCTGTTGGGATCGCCCTGGCAGATGACAATAGCCAATCAGTGATGGAGAAAGGTCAGAGGAGCTTTGCTATGAAATAATGATGAATGATTGTTTGAAATTCATTTAATAGTTAACTCAGAAACCGCCGATCTGACTCCAAATCCGCCCAAATTATCACCACCCGCCCGAAGCTATTTTTAGCCGCTAAGTAGAGAGTGAAAACCGCCCAAATGGCGGTAAACCGCCCAATCTGGCAACACTGCCACCTAGCTGTTTCTTCTTCTCCTGGTTGTTCTTGTTGGTGGGTAACAATATGGTGGATTACCACCACCAACAGGTGAGGAGGGTGGATCAGGACAGTCAATTAAACTTGAATAAAAACTACTTCCACATAGCTGACATCGCTCATCTTCCATCATCTGACTGCTCACATGAGAAGTGAACATCACAACCAACCACCCCATTTGAGGAAACTATACTTTCTAGTTTTTATATTGCTCAGGTATAGTTTCCTTAAACTGTGGGTATAGTTTCCTTAAACTGTGTTGTAAAGAGCTTTGAGTATCTTGATTAAATAGAAAAGTAATGTACAGTCCAATTACCATTAAAAGTATTGGGGTGGCCAAAGATTAATCTATGGAGGGGCCAAGACCACCATTGGCCACCCCCTACCATTGCCCCTGAAGGAGGATAAAATGATGCGTTTTAATTTTTGAGCTGTGTTATTTGTTCTGTCACATGAAATTTAAGCCATAGCTGTTCAAATTCATGATAAAAAGTTTTTAAATTCCTTGAGTTCAGGAAACGGTTGGGAGTCATTTCTGCTGTTTTTAGGTGAATTTCAGTAGTTTGTAGTTTGATACTGTTGAAAAATATTGCAAGGCGGTAAGCCTGTTGTCACAGCGAGTCAGAGGTAAATATTTAACCTTGCTAACAGAATTCTGTGCACGTTATGAGGATGTCTCTCAGCCAGAACCACACCGAACTTTAATCTGCAGACAGTTCAGGGTAAAGTTAAGCAAAAACATCACACAAACTACACAGTTTAAAAAAAAAAGTTTTCTTAAAATTAATTTAGTAGTTCATTAGATATTTTGCTAACAGATGGACCTGATGCAAATAGTTAAGTGCAAAGGTCTGAAACACGTCTTGCTCAATGGACTCTTGGTGTTTTTTGATGACTTTCAGCCTCTAAACACCAAATTTTTGGCTTTTATTTGTAAAATTGTTAGCGTTGTAGCTACTATTGTTATGGCTAAGGCTGTCTAGTTGTGGCGGCCATCTTGAATTGGATTGACACCAAATGTTCTTTCTAAGAGTTTTATTATCTGTCCACTGGTTTGAGATATTTTGCTAACACTACAGACAAATATACACATTTAAACGGGTAAAAACCTTAAACTTGTCAGCAGTTTTATTTATTTATTTATAAAATGTGTTCATTAAAAAAAACACAGTACAAAACAATCCCATAAAGGATAACGTATAAAATATAAAAAAATGAAAGGTAGCAGAAAGATTATCTGCCCCTTTTTTCAAACAATCAGTTCAAACAATAATAATCTTCAGTAACAGAACAAAATGAGTAACTCTTTCTAATTTTTCTAACTAATACAATACACATTACGCTACTTCATATATATATTTTTAACAATTTAGTTTAGATAATTTTCTTCAATTGACTTGGCATTTTTAACTACATTCTCCAAGCCATTCCATAATCTAATTCCCTGGATTGAGGTAGACCGTCCCTTCAAACTAGTTCTGAATTTTGGTTTTACAAACATCTCTGTCCCCTTAAGATTATAACAACTTTGTCTTTTGACAAAATGTATTTGGATATTTAAAGGTAATGCGTTATTCTGAGCCCTTGTACATAACTGATCAAATATTATAGTCTACCAAATCATGGAACTTCAATAATATTGTGCTTGATGGATGACTGTAATGCAGTAATGAAGCTAATGTTTGTTGTTTTCTGCAGCAGCAGCTTCTCTGCAAACATTTAGTTTATTCACAGTTTGAAGGGTGTTTTTGTGCTCAGGCGTCTGAAGACTGGCTCGGAGATGCGACCGAGCCTCTGACCGGCTTCTCGTGGAGGGGCGGCTCGGAGAGGGAGACCACAGGGATCCAGATCTGGAGCGAAGTGTTTCTGGTGGACAAGCCAGACGGCAGGAAGGTGAGACAGAACTTTTGAGCCCTTTCAGGATGTTTTCCACCACGGCCCAGGTCAGCGTGTCCATCTGTCTCGCTCCGCAGGTCGCCGTGTTGCTGATGGACACTCAGGGGACGTTTGACAGCCAGTCCACACTGAGGGACTCGGCCACTGTGTTTGCCCTGAGCACCATGATCAGCTCCATGCAGGTGCACAGACTTCAGCTCATCCTGCACACATTTAGCTGTTAACATGAAACCCTGCACACTTTAAACCCACAGGATGATCTGTGGGGGCTTACAGTGGGCTGCAAAAGTATTCACCCCTCTTCTTTCTGTTTTGTTGCCTTGAATTTACCTTCATTTTTTTATTATGTTGAGTTTTTCAGTGGTATGACTTAGGGGTGCGAATTTCTCAGTGTCTGGAGAATCGATTCGATTCTGATTTTTGGTGTCACGATTCGATTCAAAATCGATTTTTGATTCAGAAACGATTTTTCTATTAAAATGGTCATAAATTTAGTTTCAGTTTTGTAACTGACAAGCTGAAAAGAATAAACAACAATGTAAACAAATGGAACATTTATTTAAAACAATAATTTTAAACTGAAAACATTAAACAACAATGTAAACAAATAGAACATTTATTTAAAACAATAATTTTAGGTTCCTTATTGTATCAATTTTTTTGCATCGTTTGATATTTATACCAAAAATAGGAACAAATAATACAGGAATGCATTAAATTCTGTAACTTAAATAACCAGTACAGGTAGTCCCCGACTTACGAGCGCTCTTACGAGGTTCCGGACTTACGAATATGCATCTCAAAAAAAATATTATTATTGTTATTTTTAAATGAATACATGTACAGTACTGTACAGTCACCAAGCACTTAGCCGATCCTAACACAGTTTTTAAAGATGGAGTGAGTTGAATTGTCTCCCTTTCACATAAAGTGAAAATAGCTCCCTTTATGTGAATGGAGCCTGCTGGGGAGGAGGGAGACAATTCAACTGACTCCTTCATCTTTAAAAACTGTGTTAGGATAGGCTAAGTGCTTGGTGACTATACAGTACTGTACTGTACATTTATCTATTTAAAAAAAAAATATATATACTGTACAGTATATTTTTAATAAATAGATAAATGTACAGTACTGTACAGTCACCAAGCACTTAGCCTATCCTAACACAGTTTTTAAAGATGAAGGAGTGAGTTGAATTGTCTCCCTCCTCCCTGCAGGCTCCATTCACATAAAGGGAGCTAGCTCCCTTTATGTGAAAGGGAGACAATTCAACTCATTCCTTCATCTTTAAAAACTGTGTTAGGATAGGCTAAGTGCTTGGTGACTGTACAGTACTGTACATGTACATGTATTCATTTAAATAAATAAAAAAAAAAATTTTTTTTAGGGTGACCTACTTACGAATTTTCGACATACAAGTGGCTCGTAGGTACGGAACTCGCTCGTAAGTCGGGGACTACCTGTATTAGGTTAGCTTTTTGCTCTGTTACTTATAGAATATTATTGTTTGAATTGATTCTTTGAACTTGTTTTGTTTTTGAAAAAAGGGGCAGATAAAATAAGATTTCTTCTTCTTTCTGCCACCTTTCATTTTATGTATTCTTTCATATACTATGATATATGGTTTTATTTTCTTTATCTTTTGGGTTTTAATGTAAAAAAAATAAAATCAATTTTGGGGCTTTTAGAATTGATTCTGAATCGCCAGGACTAAGAATCTAGATTCTTTTAAAAATCTTTTTTTTTCCTGCACCCCTATTTGTTTGAGGAAAAACTAATTAGTGGGGGTGGTCTAAGGTAGCAGTCATGTGCAGAAAATTAGGATTTGTCATCTAGTAACTTCAGTATACAGTATAAAAGTCATATTTTACTTCTTTTTCATCCAATAGGAGCTGTAAAAATTAATCCAACCAGGTGTCAAGCAGACAAGGTTGATAAATTCCAATAAGTTTTCTCCTAATAAAATTACTACAAAGTATTATAGTGTACCATAATTTCTGGACTACAAGCCACTACTTTTTTTCACAGGCTTTGAACTCTTGCTAGCCTGGTTGTAACCAGACCCTTGTCCTTCACTTCGCTTTGGACTAGGGTCTGGCATTCTTCCCATTGAAAATGATTTCTCCTGGAGATTTTTGAATGGACCAATCAGAGAACAGAAGGTGGAGTTTTGTTAGTTTAGCCTGGCGAGGTCCAGGCTATCAGATAAATTGCTCAGAAACCACTCGGTGGATATTTTTTCTGCCACCAGTGTGTAATTATATGGCTCTAATTTACTGACTGTTGGCCTAGATAAAACATTTGAGATAAAATTCGATTTTTTATCATTTATTTTCGTAGCGCACCCGAGGCTGTTTGGAAAATGTCAAACCGAAACTATTTAAATCCAGCAGATTTGACCATTTCGTGAATTGATTTAGGAACTGTTAAGCTCAGGAACACTTCTGATATAACGTCAGCTAAAAATATATTTTTTATCAGCAGAGAAATAATAGTTTTTTACCTTGTTTTGATGAAAATTCCTTCGTGGCGGCAGCCATTTTGAATGACGACGTCAGTCGACGTCGTTCAAAACTCCGCCTTCTGCTCTCTGATTGCTCAGGAACACTTCTGATATAACGTCAGCTAAAAATATATTTTTTATCAGCAGAGAAATAATAGTTTTTTACCTTGTTTTGATGAAAATTCCTTCGTGGCGGCAGCCATTTTGAATGACGACGTCAGTCGACGTCGTTCAAAACTCCGCCTTCTGCTCTCTGATTGCTCAGGAACACTTCTGATATAACGTCAGCTAAAAATATATTTTTTATCAGCAGAGAAATAATAGTTTTTTACCTTGTTTTGATGAAAATTCCTTCGTGGCGGCAGCCATTTTGAATGACGACGTCAGTCGACGTCGTTCAAAACTCCGCCTTCTGCTCTCTGATTGGTCCGGTCAAAAATCGGCCGGAGAAATCGTTGTCTATGGGAGGAATCCCAGACTGTGCAGTGAAGGGAAATGAGAATTGAGCGGAGCTGTGCAGGAAGGCGAGGGCCAGGCTAAACTCTTGCAGCTAATTTATGGATTTTTATTTATTTAATTATTCAACTTAGAGGGCTCAGCTTATATTTGGATGCGCTCAATAGTCTGGAAATTACGGTAAATCAAAGCACAAACGAAGTTTGCTTCACCTATTCTTTACTTCAACCACATGCAACATAAAACCTATAATTTTTACTTTCATTTGTTACTTAATTTTTGTTTAGCAAGAACAAGACATATCATATTACAAGACATGACCTTACAAATTATGATACAACATGATTTATTATAATATAACATGTCCGTACACACCTTAACATATAACAAAATATGACAGCAGAACATCACTTAACAATAAAACATGACATAAGACATGAAATGACAAAAAGCATATCTTAACATGACATTATGACATGGCTTTACATGACGTGACAGGAAATGTCTATGCATGTGAAGATATAACATAATGTTATGCAATATGACCTCAACCATAACATATCATACCATGACATGCCAATAAAAATAACGTAACAGAGCATGACTTGCAGCACGACTGTTCACACAAGGAGAGCTGTTGGTCAGGCTACTTCTTCTTCTTGTTTAAAATAGTTAC
>JBBPBX010000380.1:82566-135206 GCA_038048925.1 Garcialebias charrua
CCTTTCATGACAGCAGTTGATAACTCCATCATGACACTATAGCTAAAGTATCCTCTTTCAATTTAAAAATAATGTGATATTTGTAAAAGTATCAGAGAAAAAAAATTCTGTTTAGATAATCAATAGCTCCAGAATGCATCATGTAACTAACTACTTGTTGTTCTCAACAGTGGAAGGATGTTGTGCCGACCAGCCTGAGACTTCATGAAGGCCTGAGACAGCACCGCTCGGTGGAACATGGCTCCCGTGGCCCTCCTGTTCCCAGCTTTGCTCCTCTCCTTCCTCCCTTTGTCTGATGCCCAGACCATCATTGGCTCCTCCTCCTCCTTCCCCGCGTTGGACCTGCCAAACAATTCACCTGCACCCACAAAGCAGACCGTTCCATTCTGGCCCTCTTTGCCTTCCAGAGGACGCAGCGATGTTCCCGTCAGAGTGACCGTACGGGACAAATTAACAACTACAAACATGGTGGAACAGGAGGAAATGAGCGACCATCCAATGACGCAGTTCGATCCTCTTCCCATTTTTACTGTTTCAACACAAAGTCCAAGTAGAGCACGTGCTACAGTCCAACCAACTGCCTCCAGATCGAGGACGGACACAGCTAGTTTAGCATTCGGCAGAGATTTATCAAAGAGGAAAGACGCCGAAAAAGGCCTGGCTTTGTCCACTTTACCTTCTGTTGGTGAGTCTGCAGACGAGAAAAAGGCTAAAGGGAATCCAGCAGAAGGACCAGGCAAAGAGACAGAAGATGTTGATTCACAAGGGTTGGGATCAGGCAGAACTCCAGCAGAAGTGTTTGTCCAGCAGGAATCGCCTCATCGTACACCAACAGCTGGTGATGGAATGGCACAGTATCGACCACAGGCGCAGACCATGACATCTAATGCTGGTGATGGAATAAACCCACCTGTTGAACCGCAGACTGCACGGACTACAACCAGTGCAGTCTCTACAACACAGCCTGAGAGAAACGCTCCTCTGCCCTCTGTGTCAACTCAGCCAACTCTGGAGACTTTGGAATTGACAGGTTGGACACGTCAGTAAGAAGTTTAGATGAAAACTAGGGATGGGGCCGATCCGATCCAGTATCGGTATCCGATACCAGCATAGTTTAAGTATCGGATTTTCCGATCCAACCTACCAATATTTCCAATCCGGCTTCAAAGAGCACTTGTGTTCCACCATATTCTGTGACTGCTGTCTTAACGTTGTGTGAGTTAAACCCAATGAAGACACTCTGGGCCTCACAACAGGAAACACCCAAACTTTAACAGCACACAAGAGGCACATCTATATCACAGATGCCCTTCTCACTCATGGTGCAGCTGGAAAACTGAAAAACCGCTAAGCATTATGGGAAAGACAACACAGTCCACTCCCCTTAACCACTACGGGAGTGGATTTTGTTGTCTTTCCCATAATGCTTAGCAGTATTTTAGTTTTCCAGCTGCACCATGAGTGAGAAGGACAACTGAAAAACCGCTAAGCATTATGGGAAAGACAACACAGTCCACTCCCCTTAACCACTACGGGAGTGGATTTTGTTGTCTTTCCCATAATGCTTAGCAGTATTTTAGTTTTCCAGCTGCACCATGAGTGAGAAGGACAACTGAAAAACCGCTAAGCATTATGGGAAAGACAACACAGTCCACTCCCCTTAACCACTACGGGAGTGGATTTTGTTGTCTTTCCCATAATGCTTAGCGGTATTTTAGTTTTCCAGCTGCACCATGAGTGAGAAGGACAACTGAAAAACCGCTAAGCATTATGGGAAAGACAACACAGTCCACTCCCCTTAACCACTACGGGAGTGGATTTTGTTGTCTTTCCCATAATGCTTAGCAGTATTTTAGTTTTCCAGCTGCACCATGAGTGAGAAGGACAACTGAAAAACCGCTAAGCATTATGGGAAAGACAACACAGTCCACTCCCCTTAACCACTACGGGAGTGGATTTTGTTGTCTTTCCCATAATGCTTAGCGGTATTTTAGTTTTCCAGCTGCACCATGAGTGAGAAGGACAACTGAAAAACCGCTAAGCATTATGGGAAAGACAACACAGTCCACTCCCCTTAACCACTACGGGAGTGGATTTTGTTGTCTTTCCCATAATGCTTAGCGGTATTTTAGTTTTCCAGCTGCACCATGAGTGAGAAGGACGTCTGTGATATAGACCTGCCTCGTGTGTGCTGTTAAAGTTTGGGTTTCCTGTTGTGTGGCCCAGAGTGTCTTCATTGGGTTTAACTCACACAATGTTAATACGGTAGTCTCAGTTAAAAAAATTCATTATTACAGCCTCATATACCTGAACCGTATCATATCGGAAAGTATTGGTATTGGTTGAGAACCAGATTTAAGTATTGGTATCGGATTGGAAATAAGAAATGTGGATCGGTGCATCCCTAATGAAAAGCTCATATATTGTGTCTGATGGGAAATTGTCCTCACACTTGTAGGTAAATTGGCAGTCGGCAGTCCTCCCACTGCTGCGACATCGTCTAACTCAACTGAGCAACAGCCACGTATGGCAGGGCGACCTGTTCCGGGCCAAAGCCAGACTAGTTTGCATCTAAACGCCTCAACACCACATGTGGACCTCACATCTGCGACAGGTGAGCTCGCCACGACACAGAAGGGAGATGGAACCACAACGAGGCAAAGCAGCAGCACCACGCCAACAGGAAGACACACAACTGTACAGTCTTCAAGGAGAGGTGAGAAACAACAGGGTTCAGAGCAGTTTGAACGTTTCTCTCTTCAGACTTATTTATACAGCTGGGCTGTTTTACTGGAGGAATTTAAAAAGGAGGCTTCCAAGGAGGAAAAGTGGAGTTACTTTTCCATGGAAAGTGGGGTTGTCTTAGTAAAAGGGTAGACACGGCGAGCAACAAAAGTAAGGGGGAGGTGAGAAGAAGGGTCAAAGAGGAGGTGGGTAGGAATTCAGGCAAGAAAATGGATATACTGTAAGAAAGTAACTGTACAGCTATGGGGGAATAGAGACTTCCATGACTATAGATGAGAAAACAGACAGGGTGGGCAAAAGTGTAGCGAAAGAAAGGTAGACGCATAAAAACCAGTGAAGTGATGTAGCAATGAAAAGCAGATGCAGCCAGAAAGAGCTGAAGGAAGGGGAAAAGTAAATAGTATAGTGAAGGACAACTTGACACATTTGGCACATAGACAATGTTATTTGATACCAGGACCATAACTTGGCAATGATTTTTAAACAGTTAAGCTCAATTATAGCACTAAAAGAAGACACATCCATGATTTTGATTATAATAATATTTTATACACACATTTTCTTCTGTTAAAAATCTGATTTGTCAGCTCAACCTAATTCAGTGGTCTTTTTCAGAACTGGAATGAAACTCAAAAATGTTCTTCATACACTGACGCTCCAGAATAAAGCAGTAGCAGCTGTGCTCAGGAGCACCAAGACCATGCGTCAGGCCCGCTTTGTGCCTGTCAGGCCTGTCTGCCAAGAAATCGTTTCATTAAAGAAACTGATTGTTCATGAAATCTTTTTGCTGTGGGCAGTGGTGGAGAAAGTACTCAAACACTGTACTTAAGTAAAAGTACAAATAAACAGACACAAATGTACTCTAGTAAAAGTAGAAATATCATATTAATGTTTTTACTTAAGTAAAAGTAAAGAAGTACTGTACTTACTTTTAAAAATACTTAATGTATTAAAGTAAAAGTACTTGCTGAATGTATTACCTAATGCAATGGTCTACAATACCATTAAGTGTGTGTACTGTATGTATATTATCTGTAATATGTTAATAGTGTTGAGTCATTTTAATGAACAATGCTGCAGATAATGCATGTTTTTATTGTGTTTACTCTGTGACACAGTTCACACTTGAACTTGTGATTCTGTGCAGCAGAATTTCCGAGATGACATGCAGAGTTAAATGGCATTAAGCAAAACAAGAAAGAGGAATTATTATATCTTTGAAAGTTTTGATTTAACACAAAGAAAAAACAATGTGTCATTTTAACTGCAGTAAACACATTTAAGTAAAAGTTGTCTTCCTGAAAAAAGGAGCATTAGACCTAACAAAGGAATATCTGATCATTTCAACTCCAGGTAAAATACTGTCTAGTCAACCTTGTAAAGAGTCAATAGTGAACAATATTTTAACTTCCTGACACCGTTTTCAAAACTTGGACTTGAGTGTCGAGACATTTGGAGACATCTCTTGTCTCCTAACTTCCCATGAACTGACACATTTTAATATTGCAGCAAGAATTTCTTGTTCAAGTTCAGAAGAAGTTGGTTTTCAACTTTTTTTGAGTTCAGTCTGTCTCTTTTGGGAGAGAGAATCTGTCCTGCTGAACTGAACAGTCTTTCAATAGTCTTTCAATAATATTTCAATAATATTTCAATAGTCTTTCAATAATATTTCAATAGTCTTTCAATAATATTTCAATAGTCTTTCAATAATATTTCAATAGTCTTTCAATAATATTTCAATAGTCTTTCAATAATATTTCAATAGTCTTTCAATAATATTTCAATAGTCTTTCAATAATATTTCAATAGTCTTTCAATAATATTTCAATAGTCTTTCAATAATATTTCAATAGTCTTTCAATAATATTTCAATAGTCTTTCAATAATATTTCAATAGTCTTTCAATAATATTTCAATAGTCTTTCAATAATATTTCAATAGTCTTTCAATAATATTTCAATAATATTTCAATAGTCTTTCAATAATATTTCAATAGTCTTTCAATAATATTTCAATAGTCTTTCAATAAGGCCATGGGTTGAGTGTATCTTCTGGCTGAATCTCTGTGGTGGAATCCATTTTGGGTGTGTTAGTGGTGCTGTTGGTCTCCCAGCTCAGTGATGTATATACTAGAATATACATCATTGGTCCAGCTCTTCTTGAAGGCGGGTGTAATGTTACCTGTCCACTTTGCAGTGATTCAATGGACCAACTCTCTCAACATCAGTTACTTTCAAACTAACGACAAATCAAAAAACTGCAACGTGAATGTAACTTGTAACTCAACTCATTATAGAAATGTAGTGTAGTAGAAAGTACAGATACTTCATGTAAAATGTAGTGAAGTAAAAGTAAAAGTACCCATATTTAGGCGATCATTCATCAAGATTAACGCCCGGAAGGCCTCTGGTCCTGACAACATACCTGGTCGTGTGCTGAAGGACTGTGCAGGGGAACTCGCAGCGGTCTTCACGGACATCTTTAACATCTCACTGAGCCAGGCCATCGTCCCCACCTGTTTCAAAGCCACCACCATCATCCCTGTCCCAAAGAAGGCAACGCCCGCATGCCTCAATGACTATCGCCCAGTAGCACTCACCCCCATCCTGATGAAGTGCTTTGAACGGCTAGTCATGAAAAGCATCACATCTGTCCTCCCTGACTCCCTGGATCCCTTCCAATTTGCATACCGACCTAATCGCTCAACCGACGATGCCATCTCCTCTGCCCTTCACACAGCTCTCACACATCTGGACACGAAGGACTCCTATGTTAGAATGTTGTTCATCGACTTCAGCTCGGCATTTAACACCATCATCCCCCAACAGCTCATCCTTAAACTGGACAGTCTGGGGCTGAACACCTCAATGTGTAACTGGCTGCTAGACTTCCTGACCGGGAGACCACAGACAGTGCGGGTCGGGAGTAACACATCTAGCACCATCACATTGAACACAGGGGCCCCACAAGGATGTGTGCTGAGCCCCCTTCTATTCACCCTGCTAACACACGACTGCACACCATCGTACAGCTCCAACCACTTCATCAAGTTTGCGGACGACACAACAGTGGTGGGTCTCATCAGCAACAACGATGAGACGGACTACAGGAACGAGGTGAGCCGCCTGGCCTTGTGGTGCGGACACAACAATCTCACTCTCAACGTGGAGAAGACAAAGGAGATTGTTGTGGACTTCAGGAAGAGGGATGCCCAACATGCCCCTCTGACCATCAACAGCACCGCAGTGGAGAGAGTGGACAGCACCAAGTTCCTGGGAGTGCACGTCTCAAAGGACCTGTCCTGGAGCAGGAACACTGCAGCACTGGCAAAGAAGGCTCACCAGCGTCTCTACTTTCTCCGCAAGCTGAAAAGGGCTGGAGCTTCAACCCCCATCATGAGCACCTTCTACAGAGGTGCCATAGAAAGTGTCCTGACCAGCTGCATCACTGTGTGGTTTGGTGCATGTACTGCATCCTGCCGCAAGAGCCTCCAGCGCATTGTGAGAGCAGCTGAGAAGATCGTGGGCACCTCCTTGCCCTCACTGCAGGACTTACACAGCAAACGCCTCACTCGGAAAGCCCACTGCATGGCAGGTGATCCCACACACCCACTACACAGCTGCTTCAGACTGCTGCCATCAGGGAGGAGACTGAGGAGTCTCCAGGCTCGAACCAGCAGACTGAGAGACAGCTCTGTTCATCAGGCAGTCAGGATGCTAAACACTCTGCCTGCTCTGCCCCCCCTCCCATTTGAACTGCCTTAACACTAAAACTTTCTCACACATTACCACACAACACAAAGATTTTAACACTGGACTCTGTGTCATCAAACGGGTTATTCACTAAACTCTCGGTCATGTGCTCATACAGTTTGCACTACTTCTCATACTTGCACTAATGTTTGTATTACATCACTGCCTATAATCATAATACTGTTTACATTCTCTGTTTACATTTATTAATACTGTTTACTTTTATTACTACTGCTTACATGTAATTACTACTGTTTACATTTACACTACTCTAATATCTACACCACTGCTGATACATATACAGTGTGCTCTGAACGGTCTTATTTAGGGATGCCCAATGTGCCTTACTGCATATGCCACTTTTTGCCTCTATAACAACATCAACTACTACCTCATACATATACTGTGTACATTAACTCATACGCTGCTTTGCCACTTTGCAAATGTCAATGCTAGAAACCCTTAGTTTATTTTAGTTATACTTTTTATACTCTTTTTTTATACTAGTATGCAAAAACTCAGGCCAGTATTATGTTCATTAAATGTTTAATGTTTTAGTTTTAGAGTTGGTGTAAATTTTCATACTCTTATACCACTATGCAAAAAAACTCAGGACAGTGTTAGTTTTACTATTTTATGCTTATGTCTATTATTATATGTTTCAGTGTTTCAATGTTTAGATGTTTACTGTTGCACCGAGGGACTGAGAGAAACGCAATTTCGGTCCTGTGTATGTCCTGTACAGTACATATTGCAGATCTGACAATAAAGTTGACTTTGACTTTGACTTGACTTTGATTTAATTTTACTTAAGTAAAGTACAGATACATAAAAAAATGTACTTAAGTACAGTAACAAAGTACTTGTACTTAGCTGCACGACAAACAGGACTAACAAAGTACTTGTACTTAGTTACATCCCACCACTGGCTGTGGGGCAGCTCTAACACACGATGTTGGAAATGAACGACCACAACGAACAGTAACAAAGAGCTCCATGAGAAACAGGCAACATAAGGACGTCAGGACCCAGCACAGAAACATTTCTAACTCACATGAGCTATCTGAGAACATCTATGCTCAGAACTTATTCTGAAATCTATTATAATAAACTAGACATTTTGAAGCGATCCAGATGTAATCGGACTAAGCTGAGGCACAGCCATTCAAACGACGAGCGTAGTTTGTGTCGTTGATTGTATTTGTTTTAGCAACGCCTCTGGAAATGGTTTTCCCATGAACACATGATGGACACAAACCTGACACTGGTTTGGCCAGTAGCCCAAACTTATCATCTTTGAAACTCAGTCATGAGAGACAGCTCATGTGTGAGTCCTCCTTTGTAAAAGAAGTTCATTAACAGAATATTTGATTTTTAATTCATTCCATGTGAAGGGCGTGTGTGTTTAAAAGAAAATACAGAGGGGTGTGGGTAAGTGTGCCCAGCTGTGTAACATGATCCACACATCTGGAATGTGTCTGGATCCTGTTGGGGGGGGGGGGGCGGTCTGAAGGGAGGAAGTAAAATATTTCTTTATGTAAATAAAGAAGCGTGTTTGCGATCTGCGGTGCTCACTTCATGCCGAGAAGTGTGTGAGAGAGAAACGAGAGAAATGGAGTGAGGCCGGGAGAGAACCCCGGAGTGAAACGTGTTGGAGTGAGACGTTAGTCTAATGGTCTTCTGTTCAGGGAAGAGTTACTTCAAGTGACTGAAGGTTTGGGTTGTTAAATGAAGTCATTCTATATTCTGTTAGTCCAGCACAGTTCAGTCATGTCATCTGGACGGTTTCTTTGTGTTGAAACGTTTCGTCTTTCATCCAAAGGACTTCATCAGCCTGAGGAGCCACAACAAACTCAGTCCCACAAGCAGCACACTGACAGAGTGGACCAACCAGTTTGATGGTAATAAGATGGTTTCTGGAGTCCACCCTCTCCCCTGTCAACTCGTCTGAGGCAGCCATGGCCAAAGTGGTTCAAAACATCAAAGTTCATGCTCAATAATCCAGGTAATAATAAAAATAAAAACCATTGGATTTTGCCTATGGCTGTCTCAGACGAGTCGATAGGGGAGAGGGCGGACCCCAGGAACCATCTTATCACCGTCAACCTGGTTGATCCTCTGTGTGAGTGTGTTGCTTGTGGAATTGAGTTTGTTGTGGCTCCTCAGACTGATGAAGTCCTTTGGATGAAGGATGAAACGTTTCAACACAAAGAAACCGTCCAGAGGAACTGACTGAACGGTGTTTTTCACCTGGATTATTGAGCATGAACTATGACATGTTCTGTTAGGTTAAAAACTTTGATACTTCTAAAAACCCATCATTTATAGACACCTAGGTGCTATACAAATAAAGTTTATTATTATAATACTATTATTATTAGGTATGTGACCATCTGCTCATACAGACTCATGTTCGTGCTGCTGTTTGTAATGATGTTTTGATGTTTTTCTATTACTCTAGGGCTTAGTGTATTTCTAGTTGGATGTTTTTCTTAGTTATATCCTAGATGTTATTACTGTTTTTCTTTTACATTTTGTTGTTGTATGTAACTGGGACCCTGTGTACATAATCTCATTTCATCACATGTACTACACGCGGTGCAAATGACAATAAAGATTATCTGACTCTCTGAATCTCTGATTATTAATCCCCAAAATGTACAAGTTAACTATTAACGGCATGCTCGTAACATCCTTTTTTTTGTGTGTAAATTCCTAAAATAATCATATTTAAAAGGTTAAACTTCAAATAGTCATTTTTTTATTTTTTTATTAATTTTGTATGTGTGTCATTTTTATTGTTCTGGGTACTGCAAAGCTTTCAATGGTTATTATGATAAACACTTTTTTTTTTGTCATTAAGATAAGGTGCAGTGTTAACAAACTAAAGTATAAATAATCATAAAAATATACAAAGTAAGATGTTACATGACATTTTTTTTCTCTCCATGACAGTTTTGTATCGTATATTTCTAAAATTGTGTGCAGACGTTGTTGTGTCACACTGCAGAGGGATGCTGCACTCTGTGTTGCATAACAAAGATGTTCTGATTATTTATAGGATCCAGTTATATAGGACACACAGACAGTTCAGCTGAATCACTGTCCATCAGATGTGTTTGTTAAAATAACAAGGATGATCACAGTGAAACAATGTTTAAACATGTTGCAAGTTTTGGGTTGTGTGTTTATTTTTAGTACATGATAGAATATCTGATCACTGCTGGCCACACGTTGTTTGTTATTTAGGTTTGTTGTTTACATACTAGGACATGTGCAGCTAAATTATTGTATTTCTGCTGATATTAACCTTTCAGATTCTTTAAAGAAAAAAATAAAGAAATTTAACGGATATTAATTTTATTTAAAATGGTAATGAGAGATCATATAATATGTTATTGATTTGTCTGCTTTAGAAAACATGTACTGTATAGATCTTAGCAGAGCTAATTTATTTGCTCCAAACAGCTGAAAGGTTAAGATGCCTGTACTTTTATTAGATAACTACTGCCCTCTAGTGGCTCTTTATGGTGCCACATGCACTTTTATACGTTCATTGTTTCTCAAATAGATGTAATGATCCATTTAACATGTGAGTCCAAACATTTATAAACTAAAAGTGTTTGTTTTTCTTCCAGAAACCTTTTCTCTCCTCCCAACCGGTGTTGTTCCTGTCATCCGTTCAAGATTCAGCCCCACATACCAGGCTGAGAGGAACCGCTCTCTCCTTCTGGGACATCCGTACCAAGCTCCCTATTCCACTTTGACCCCATCTCCGTCCCCCAGTGTGAGGCTTTCAAACAACGGCGCACCTCTTTACTGGGGAGATCTGAGCCAAACTCTGGCTTTGGCCTGGGAACTTCACGTCTACGGCACAGCAAGCCTTTTTCTTCTTCTGTTCGCTGGAGCTGCCCTTGGCCTCGTGCTGTCGCCTGGTGCAAACTGTCCTCATCGAGGTGCTCTGGCACTTGCCAACGTTCTGTTGTTTCTCGTTGGAGGCCTCAGGGCAGCTCTCTTTTTCATCGACCCCTATGGCACACGAAAATTCCTCCCTCGCCCTGCCGTTGCGGCCCTCTACAACCTGCCGCTGCACCTGTTGGTGTGGACGCAGGCAGCCCTGGCACTACTTGCACTCAGGGTGGCCGGAGTGAGTTTGTTACCTTCGACTTTAGAGCGCCCCCCGCTGGTGGCTGTACTGACTGTGTTGCAGTGCACCCTGCTGCTGGCTGCCGACCTGTTGTCTCCTGCTCTGTCTCCTGTGGTGCCGATCACACTGCAGGTCCTGTCTCTGTGTTGGGGCCTGGCTCTCTGTTTAGGATTTCTATGCTATGTGTTTCCACGTATACGCTGCCCTCCTCTTCCACACCACGCAGTCCCTGAAGAGACTGGAAGGAAGGCTTGGACTGGGAGCCAGAGAACAGGAGTCATTCTGGGAAGAGTGTTGGCGATGTGTGCGATTCTTGGAGCTTCGTGCTGTGGATTGCATGTCCATGCTTCTATGTGGCTTTATGGACTCTTAGCAGATTGGACCCGCTTTAACTGGGGCTGGTGGCTTGTGCTCTTCTGGGCACGGCTCCTGGAACTGGTCTGGGGTTTTTCCCTCCTACTTCTGGCTTCATGGGTGTTCTGGAGGCCTGCGAGGTGCAGGAGAAGGGAGGAAGGAGTGCAAGACAGCAGAGCAGCAGGTGATCTACCATCCCCATGTCAATCTGTAGGCTCCCCTCAAAGACATACATGCTGGTCCAAGATAGTCCAAAGCCTGCGGGGGAAGCCCTGCAGAAAGTCTGATAGTAATGGTGTGGGAGGAGGTGGTGGGGAGGTGCCTAACAACTGGGCTGGCCAGGAGCATCATGGAGCTAATATCCGCAAGAATCTCATCAGGAACCAAGACTATGACCAGAATGCTGCACAGGCCCGTTGCGTCAAAGACAACAACCACGGACAGAACAACGGCGGGCACTCTGCAGAAAGAGGCACAGCTGATGATTCCTCTGGACCACCGCTGAGACTGCTGACTCTAGGTCAGCCGCCGCAGCGCTCCTTGAGTGGCAGCCTGGATCAGGATAAAGATACGTCTCTGTCTTTCTATGATTTTGACCTGCGGCCTCCCTCCCCCATCAACCTGACTCGCAGCATCGACGAGGCGCTGCATAGAGAACACTTGATCGAAGGGGGGAGTCTTTTTCATCCTGTAAACCAAACGTCGCCATCTCCTTCCCCAGGTTCAGGGATCAGCCAAGGGGGTTGGCTCCGCAGAAACAGTGACCCTCAGCTGCTTTCTGAGAGCAGCGACGCCCCAACGGAGTCCTCCATGCCACTGGGGGGCAGCATTCTCAGTAGTGTGCCTAGCAGGCAGGTGACTGCTCCGCCCACGCCATCTCACCAGGGTCACAGATGGGGTGGGAACAGCATAGCATGTGTACCCTCATCGGTGTCCTGCCCGGTGTCACTTCGTCCATCTAGAACATCAACAGGGAATCTGGGGGAGGATGAAGTGGACGACACACGGCCTTTTATTACCCCCGACTCTGAACGGGTGCGAGGAAGGTCGGGGAGGCCAGCAGGGTCACGCAGTTACCTGGAGGTCAGGCGACACGACGATTCTGCCAGCGTGAGCAGTGAAATTATTGACCTCTGAACCAAACCCTGAACATTAAGACCATCGACTGCACTTCACTTGTATCAGACCAAGACTTCTGGGAAAAAAGATAGTCTGAGAGTCAAAATCCTTATTTTTGAAAGAGGAAATACACAAAGTATATAAATATATGATCTAGGTAGTGAGTCCTAAACTTATTGTCTAGCTGCCTTTTATATCGTTAGAGGGTTCACCAAGTTGGGCATGGAACAGGTTTTCTTAACTAGCACTAGTGAAGCAAAACTGGGAAATACAGCATAGATAAACTGCACGCAGACATGTTTTCAGTCATCTCTTGCACATGACCTGTTGGTCGGATGTTGAGTTTTCAGGAACCCAAACAACATCTGTTTCATTAAAGAAGCTCTTCAGTTGATCTGCGCTTGAAACCTGGACCAGTCACATGTTTGATCCTTCCACACTGTATGAAATAGGAAAGCCGTTCAACTCCCTGTAATGTGATTGTTCTGTCCTTTAGGTCTCATTGCTCGTTTGGTTTGAAAGCATTTGTCGGCATATCAATGGATGTGAGTTTCTTGAAGTTTGTTCCGTTTGCTTTTGTGATATAAATTGTGCCATATGCAGTTGGTTTCTTTGCTGTTCTCTCTGGTGTCTTTGCATTTGTTGTCATGGTGACAGCTGTAGAGTATATTACGTCCTATCTTCCTGCAGCTGTATTTGGTTTGCCTTGAGCGTTAAAGATGGTAACGTCAAGATGCAGATGGTAAACAGAAACCAGAGATGGCTCATTTGTAGGCGCATGTTCGCCTGTGGAAAAGGCTACTGAGGATAAAAGTAGCAGCTGATGATGTCCTGATGCATGCTTAATAATCCAGGTAGATACATTTAACAAGGTTGAGTCAGGTCAGGTTCTTCTTTATTGAAACGCTTCATCTTTCATCTAAAAGACCTTCAGTCGGAGGAGCTGCAACAAACTCTTGGCTGTTTCTAAGACGGCTTGTTGCAGCGCCTCAGACTGAAGAAGATTTCTGGATAAAAGATGAAACATTTCAACAAAGAACAACCTGTCCAGAGGACCTGACTTCACCTTGTTAAATAGCCGCTGATGAATTTGTCAAACACCATACTGAGCTTGACCTATGATGTCATTGCATTTTTATCATGTTAACTTGCTGCAGATGAAGCTTGTGGGATCAAAAAACATTCGTAAATGATGCCTCTTAGTGCATTTTTGCCGAATTTGAACAGTTACCGTGCATTGAATCTGTTTGATACTTAACTAAGTGCTACACAACTTTGCAGGGCTGCAGCATACAAGTCTGGCTTGGCATGAACCCCAGAGCTCTAATCCTAAACCTTAACAACAGAGCACTTACCGGTACTCTAGACGGAAGTATTTTACTACTATATTTTAAACATGTGATGAAATAATGTAAATACTATTGTTTTGTTTTTTTAGTGTTCGTGAATAAATGACGTATTTAAAACGGTCATTGCTGCAGCTGTGAAGTACAATTTGAAGTAGTAGGTTCAAATTAGAATATGGGTTTGTGAGTTAATGTTTGCAAAGTTGCAAGTTGTAAATAACTCTGTGAAAATCTTTTGTGCATACACAGAAAAGATTTGTATAAACAATAAAAGGGAAGTTACGCAAAAAACTAAAAGTAAAAAGTGATTTTGTGAACATTTGTACACATACAAGGAGGAAATTTGGTTTAAAACTCAGCACTTATAGAAGTTTAAATGGATTTTACTCTTTAGGGCTTCAGCAGAGATGAGGCAGTAGCCTCTGACTGGACAGGCGGGTTTGTGATTGACAGGTTACCGTCCAATCAGACTGAAGTATGAAGACAACCTCACTTTACCATATTGTCCGCCGTACACGTCGTACCGCATGTGTCACATCGATCCAATATGTCTAATTAAGTGGGGAAAAAACATAAATACGTCGCTTCGCCGTATAAATCGCATCTATTATGTGTCACCAATGATGCTTCATGTTTTTATGCCTCACCGCTGACCACCTGGAAATGTGGGTCAGTGTTGTGCCAAAAATTGTTGGGCTGCCAAATGGCGGCCGAGGGAGCCTGAACGGGAGGTCTTTAACAATAATTTAACAAGATTAACGTTAAAAAACAATTATTTGTTTGCTCAAAATTATAATAAAAGTGTGTCTCAGTTTAACTTTTCCTTAATAAATGCACTTTGACGGTCACATCAGCTGCATTTCAAAAGATGATATGCAGAAACAGGAACATGTAGAGGGATGACTCGCTGTGCATTTCTTTGAAATTTAACAAGATAACCACCTAAAAACAATTATTTGTTTGCTCGACATTATAACAAAGGTGTCTCACTTGAACTTTTACTTAATAAATACACTTCATTGGTCAAATTAGCTGCATTTCGCCGGGGTGTTGCAGCAAAATGAAGCTGATTTGACTGTTGCTCCAAGCATGATCCCGGAGCTGGATGAAGGTGGCACTATATGGCAAGCCGATTGTGTCATTAATAGCCACTTTTATCTATTACATGATACAACGGCATGCCATACTATTCGAGTGCCATCTAGTGGCCGAAAATGGCAGTGTTCAATATTTTCAATGTCAAAATGAATGAAAACAGTCATATCTCAGCTCAAAATGAGTTAATAAATATGAAAAAAAAAAAAAACATAAATAAGTTGCAGAGCATGTAAATTATGCAAAAAAAACTGCGACTTATAGGCCGAAAAATACGGTACTTCAGGGTCTTGCGTGACGTGGGAACTTCAATCAGTGAAATCTACACACAGCTTTATGCATCTGTTCACCAAAAACATTTCTCTAGTCTTTGTGTTACTTTTCTTTTTACAACGTCTTTTCTGCACACATATGCACCTTTTGAATTTCACAGCTTTATTTGAAAGATTAACACAAAGGCAACTTTAGCAACTTCAAATATTGACTTATTAATTTTATGCACAAACTCCTAATAACGCTTAATGTGAGCAGATGTTTTGTTTTGAAGCCGAGCAGTTTGGATTACTTCACAGCGGACTGACCCGTTCACGACAGACAGTGTTGTGGTGTGATACTTGACCAAACAAGTTGGATGAAAACCTTCTGTGCCCCATTTTGTGACAATAATGCAACTCTTTTAGCATATTTTACACCCTGCTTCATGTTTTTGTTGTTTTTAATTTATGAGAAAGACGTTAAAAATATAAAATGTTTTTGTTGAAAAGTATTTAGTATATTAGTTATATATATTTTTTAAACTCTTACTGCTCCTGAAAACAAATCAACAAAATGAGCCCAGTGGTTCCTTCCAAAGTCATTACATTTGAAAGATTTTATTCCAGCGTGAACAGTTGTTTGTAATAAAACAGCTTTTGTTGTATCTGTTCCATGACTAGATGTCTGGTTACGTTTGGTGATGTGAAACATTTGACTTGTGTAGTTCTTGTGCACTACAGTCTGGACTTCTGTTGCTGTCTGGTTCTGTAGGATTATACTCTCCAGTCAGTTCATGGCTCCTCTCGCACCCTCAGCGTTGTCCAAAAAGCCGCACGCACCATATCAAATCTGTCCGTCTCTGTAGACTCCTTGAAAAAGTGCAGTGTTCGTTTCATGTTTATTTAGCTCCTGGGACCGGTTGTTCATTTGGTCAACCATTTGTATTTCTGCTTCTGACGTCTGGATTCAAATAAATACAAGTATGTCTAAAATCTTCATGCTGTCCTGATTAATATCATGTATATGTAAAATTGTAAATTTTACAAATGCTGTTGTCATGGGGGAAAAAAAAGAGATTTCCAAACAGACCAAGTTGTAGTTCATCTGATTTATTACAAAGCTTTGGAGATCAGTCCATTATTCACAGAACATGCAATTACAAGGTCACACTCTTATCATTGCCCTCATCCATGTACGGGCCTGCTCTAACGTCCTGAACCGGGCAAGTTAGTTTTATAGAATAACCTCCAGCCCAGGCCTCTGCTGCTGCAGAAGGAAGGAGTGGATCTGAGTCAAGGCCTCAGCTGCTGCAGAAGGAAGGAGTGGATCTGAGTCAAAGACTCTGCTTGAAGACACGTCACCAGATCCCTTCAACTCGTATCAATGAAACCTTGAAGATAAAAAAGACTACCTGTAGTTCTTTCTGTTACTGAGCAAGACTGACTGTTACACGGAGCCCTTTATGTGTTGTATACACTTTAACACAGGATGGAACGATATGGAGCATGGTGAGTGCAAATAGTACACATTACCTCGACACTGTGCTAAAATGTTTGTATGTTGTAGCTGAGAGTCACATGGTCCAAGTGTTACTCCTTTTAAACTTGGGGCGGCCGTGGCGTAGTGGTAATGGCAGTCGTCCCCCGATCGGAAGGTTGGCGGTTCAAATCCCGGTTCCCCACACCATGTGTCATTGTGTCCTTGGGCAAGTGGTGTAGTCTACGTGATACGAGAATTTCAGTATACCCACTAAAAAGTTCCCAATGATATTGTAATGACGCCAACACTGCAGACGGAGTCCAGCCAAACGGGGTTTATTCAGAAACAGGGACGAGCTGCTATTACCGAGGCTGCAGCTCACGCCTTAACAGAAAACGCGGTACACACGCGAGTGAACACACTGCTAGCTGCCTGCTAACAACAACACACTCCCGGGCTCTTCTTCTTCGTCTCCCTTTTCCCTGGTCCCTCCTCCCTGCTCCTACCCCTCTCCTGCCCCCACGACCAATCCAACACATGAGGGCGGGGGACAACAGAATCACAGTACAACTGAACAAATACACAGAAATACTTGGACCCCCAGCAGAACCAAACACAGGGTCGTTACACTACCCCCCCACTACTGAGTCCCTCGCCCACGAGGGGACAAACAAAGTCATCAAACCGTCTTGGAGCCCTCCTCATCCGCTGTGGGCGAGCTCCCAGCGGCGCTACAGGCTCTGGGGCCGGGGCATCATTCGATGTCGGTGATAAGGCTTCTGGGGAGGTTGGCGGACGCACCAGAGACCCTGACCATTGGCCTTCTGGGGACTGAGGTGCAGACCTGCCTTGATAGGGGGCCAACCTGTCCCTGTGCAGAGCTACTCTTCTCCTGTTTTGGGGCATCTGAACTCTGTAGACCACCTCCCCCAGGCGCTCCAACACTCTGCAGGGACCCACCCACTGACTGTCCAGCTTCGGGCACCGTCCCTTCTTCCTACGAGGGTTGTACACCCAGACCAGCTCCCCTGGAGTGAAGTGTCGGCCCTTAGCCCTTACATCATAGTTCCGTTTCTGGCGCATGCCTGCTTGCTCCTGTTGCCTCCGGGCAAACGCATGGGCCGTCTCTAACCTGTCCTGAAGTTTCCGGGCATACTCGGGACCCGCTGGAACATCAGGTGCATCCGGCGGGCGCCCGAAGGACAGTTCGGCTGGTGTGCGCAGCTCCCTCCCCAACATGAGGAGCGATGGGGTGCATGCCGTGGAGTCCTGTACAGCTGAGCGGCATGCCATTAGCACCAGTGGCAGGTGCTCGTCCCAGTCCCGCTGATGCTCTGCTGTGAGGATGGCCAGCTGCTGTCCCAGGGTGCGGTGGAGCCTTTCCACTAGGCCGTCGCTCTGGGGATGTAATGGTGTCGTTCTTGTTTTGTGGATGCCAAGGCGGCTGCACATGGTAGAAAACACCCGTGACTCAAAATTTCTCCCCTGGTCACTATGAATACTGTCTGGTACCCCAAACCTGCTAATCAGGCCCCCAACCAAAGCATCTGCCACAGTCTCTGCTTCCTGATCAGGGATGGCGTACGCCTCCGGCCATTTTGTAAAATAGTCTATAGCCGACAGGACATAACAGTTTCCCCTGTCTGAGCGTGGTAGGGGGCCCATGATGTCCACGGCCACTCGTTCCATCGGGGCTCCTACAACAAACTGTTGTAGGCGGGCGTGAGACTGACCCGTCGGCCCCTTCCGTGCCGTGCAGAGGTCACAGCAGCGGCAGAAATCCTCCACATCCCTCCTACACTGGCCCCAATAAAACCCCTGTCGGAGGCGACGGAGAGTTTTTGTGACACCAAAATGTCCAGACCCAGACGCTCCATGCACGCCCTGCAGGACTACGTCTTTCAGGCCTTTTGGGACTACAATCTGCCACCGCTCCTCACCTGTGGAAGGGTTCTTCCATGACCTCTGCAGTACTCCATCTTCCAGTCGCAGAGCCTCAAACTTGGACCACAACCCTTTAGTTGCCAGCGAGAGTCCAGCAACCTCCTCCCACGGCGGCTTCAGTTGCCTCTCCACCCACTGCAACACAGGTTGGATGTCAGGGTCTTGTTCCTGATGGTGCCTCCAGCTGTCTGTGCCAACCACCTGCAGCTCTCTGCAGATCGCCAAGTCACTCTGACCTGATCCTCGATGGTTCCGATGCAGCTGTTCCTCCTCCAACCTCTCCCTCCGGTCACAGTAACTGCACCCCTCTGCAGCGCAAGGCCGGCGGGAGAGGGCATCGGCATTGGCGTGCTTGGCTCCGGCCCGATGAATGACAGAGAAGTTGTAGGATTGCAGCTCCTCCAGCCACCGGGCCACCTGACCCTCAGGTTCTTTAAAAGACATCAGCCACTGGAGGGCCGAGTGATCAGTCCTGATCGTGAATGACAAGCCACACAGGTAGTACTTAAAATGGCGTAGAGAAAGTACCACCGCCAGCAGCTCCCGCCTTGTCACACAGTAGCGCCTCTCAGCTTTGTTAAAGGCCCTGCTGAAATACCCCACCACTCTCTCCCCCTCCTTCCCCAGCTGGGACAGGACCCCCCCAACCCCCACGCCACTTGCATCCGTGTCGAGGATGAAGGGGAGGGAAGGGTCTGCAGGAGCGAGGACTGGGGACTCAGTCAGAGCTTGCCGCAGGCGGTCAAACGCTCCCTGGCACTGTTCAGTCCACACATAGTCTCTGTTCTTCTGGAGTAGTTGGAAAAGGGGGGCTGCTATACTTGCGAACCCCCGCACAAACCTCCTGTAATAAGAAGCCAGTCCCAGGAAGCTTTTAAGATCTCTCTGAGTCGTGGGGGTTGGCCACTCTGCCACCATCTTTACTTTGTCCTCCATTGTGCCGATCCCCTCTCTGCCGACTCGGTGGCCCAGAAACGACACCTCTTGTTGCATAAAGTGACACTTATCTGGGTGGAGTCTCAGGCCCGCAGCTCTAATTCTCTCCAGCACTCTACAGAGTGAGTCCAGAGCCATTGCAAAAGAGGCGCCATGGACCAGTATATCATCCAGATACACCAGACACTCCTGGCGAGGAATGTCAGCCAGCGTCTGGTCCATCAGCCTGGAAAAGTGGCAGGTGCATTGCACAGTCCAAACGGGAGCACCTTAAACTGCCAGAGTCCCCGCCCCGTACAAAAAGCAGTCTTAGGTCTGGCACTTGTTGCTAGGGGGACCTGGTAATAACCGCTCCGAAGGTCCAGAGACGAGAACCAGTTGGAGCCGGACACCAGGTCTAGTGACTCGTCGACCCTAGGCAGTGGATATGAGTCTTTCTCAGTCACCCCGTTCAGTGGTCTGTAATCAACACACAAACGCCACTCTCCATTCTTTTTGGGCACCATGACAACAGCAGACGCCCAGGGACTGTTTGAAGGCTCGATAACATCAGCCTGCAGCATGTCTGACACTGCCCTGTCACATGCTTCCTGACGGGCCAGGGGAAGCCGGCGGGGACGACATTTTATTGGGCGTGCACCTCCCGTCAGGATGTCATGTTCCACCAAACGAGTCCGCCCCACCTGGTCTTCACTCAGGGCAAAAATGTCCTTAAAGTCCATGAGCAGCTGCAACAGTTGTTCCTGCTGCCGAGTGTTTAAACCCCTACAGTTCTCTGCCCAGATCTTCCGCACCAAGGTCACCGCAGCTTCTTCAGTCTCCTGGGGCACCCACACTGGGGGCATAGGACTCGCAGGTGCGGGAGCCATGGTGGCAGCAATCTGGCTGGGCTGAGGTGGGATGTGCTCGACAGCTGCAATCTGCGGTTCTGTGTAGCAGGCCACAGGACCCGTGGGGGTGTGATCAGGAGCTGCGGGCAACAGTGGAATGAGAGGCCCCTCCTTGAAGCTCCATGTCCCCACACCCAAATCCAACTGGCACCCCGCAGCCCTTAAAAAGTCCAGCCCCAATATGCACATGTCCTGCACCTCTGCTACCCACACAGGGTGGGTGATAGATCGGCCACCTACATTAAAAGTCATTGTCCCCCTCCCCTTCATAGGTGCCATGTCCCCAGTGACTGTGCGCAGCTGCACTGTGGTGGGTTGGATCAGAGTCCAGTCCGGTACCATCTCAGGCCTCACTAGTGTTACCGTGGAACCAGTGTCAATCAGGGCCGTGCATGGAAACCCTTCCACTGAGACGGGGACATAACAAAAGTCTCCAACACATGTGCAGGGAGCTTCGTGGCTTTGAGCATGTCCGATTGCGTTTGAGATCTATCATTTTAAGACAGTAAATCATCCAAAGCTCTCATTAATAAACCCTCCATGAATAAAAACTCATACTGATGTTACTTGATCGCGCCAACATAATTTAAAAATACCTAAATAGCACCCGTGTTGACTCGGGAGCTATGCTAATGTCTGTTAGCAAGCAGATGTCGGCAGATAGACCTCACGTCTGACATATATCTTTTTTAAACAGTAAATCATCCAAAACTCTCATTAATAGACTCTCCCCTAATAAAAACAAACAACAGATCGTACCTGATTGCGCCGACATAATTTAAAAATACCTAAATAGCACCCGTGTTGACTCGGGAGCTATGCTAATGTCTGTTAGCAAGCAGATGTCGGCAGATAGACCTCACGTCTGACATATATCTTTTTTAAACAGTAAATCATCCAAAACTCTCATTAATAGACTCTCCCCAAATAAAAACAAACAACAAATCGTACCTGATCGCGCCGACATAATTTAAAAATACCTAAATAGCACCCGTGTTGACTCGGGAGCTATGCTAATGTCTGTTAGCAAGCAGATGTCGGCAGATAGACCTCACGTCTGACATATATCTTTTTTAAACAGTAAATCATCCAAAACTCTCATTAATAGACTCTCCCCAAATAAAAACAAACAACAGCTCGTACCTGATAGGCAGTAAGATGGTCGCTGCAGACATAAGACTCTCAGTAGGAACCCATCGGTCACAAGTTCTCTGTACTTCCATTCTAGGCAAAGTTTCTCATCTTTTGGGAATTTGTGAAGGCTCACTTGTTCACTGCTGATATTAGAACACCCAAATGCGCTACAACGTGATGGCATTTTTCAAGTTACACCAAAAAAAAAAAGAGTCGATCTTTCACCAAACAAAGGGGCAAGCCAGGCTCCGCCTTTTGCCCAGTGCCCACGTGTACGTCACATGAAGATTTGCATAAGTTCACGGGGCGTGTCCCAGAGAATTTATGGTAAAAAATTACCATAAATTGGAATGAAATTTTAATATATTTATAATTTATTATGCAAAAACGACCAGAGCTCAATGATATAAGATATATATGTTCTGACAAATATTCAAATTTACAAAATCATGTCACAATACCTTTAAAACCTATGAGGATGTTGTACTCACAAGCACTGAAAGTTCTAGACCAGAAACCATTGAAGTGGCACCACTGTAAAATACTTGATAAATATAACCTATTAAGCTTTGACAATTTTTTAAAATTTTCTTGTTTAAAATTAACTTTTAAATGTATTAATGGTCTTGTCCCTGAGCTGGTGAGCAGAATGATTTTAAAAGTCAGCAGCTCAGGAGTTGCAACAAGAGGTGCAGTTGATGGAGACTGTAAACCTACAAAATACAAAACATCATTTGGTCAATGCTCCTTCTCATTTAAAGGTCCTCATATCTGGAACAGTTTACCATCAGCAATAAAAACATTGACTGATCTTAGAGGTTTTAATTCCCAGGTGAAAAAATGGTTGAAACAAAACCAAATCTGTGAACACTGAATCCTATAGGGACAGAGGAGCAGCTGTGTGTGTGTGAGGGAACTGTTTAAGCCATTTAAACTTCATTAAATTTTTTTTTTTTAGATGTTTTTATATAGGGAACTGTTTAATCTTAATTAAATTTTAATTTTATTTTAGCTGTTTTTATATAAAAGTCCAACCAAGGACTGGGTTTGCAAATTAGCCTATGGCTAGAAATCCTGTGTACAAGACAACGGTTGCTTCGTTTTTAACATGTAACATTGTTTATTGTGCTGTCCTTGTTCAAATAAACTTGAATGAAAAAAAAAAAATTATAACGCACTTTTCATTAATGAAAATCTCAAAGTGCTACAAAGTGCAACAGAATTAAATGTCAATAAAACAAGTAATAAAACAAGCAAAATCAATAACAGTATCAACTAAGATCAAAGATAGAAACATGAGGAGGCAGAGTTTGCTTGGTTAAAAAGAAAGGTCTTCAAGCCGCTCTTAAAGTCAACCAGTGACTGTAGAGCTCTCAGGTAGTAAGGAAGAGAGTTCCATAGGCAGGGGGAAGCCACACTGAAAGCCCGGTCTCCCATGGTCCTTAATTTGGTTCTCGGAATGTGAAGTAGATGACTGTTCTGTGACCGTAGAGACCGGGTGGATGAGTATGGTGCAAGAATGTCATTAGATAATCAGGTGAAGTTCCGTGTAAGCATTGATGTGTAATGAGAGCAGTTTTGTACTGAATTCTGTAGGTGACAGGAAGCCAATGAAGGTTATGGAGAATGGGTGTAATATGTTCAAATTTACGAACTCTCAACAAAATCCTTGCTGCACTATTTTGAACATATTGAAGCTTCTGAAGGTTTTTGTCAGGGATTCCAATAAACAGGGAGTTGCAGTAGTCGAGCCTGGAGGAGACAAAAGCATGGACGAGTTTCTCAGCATCAGAAAAAGTCAGAGATGGACGAAGTCTGGAGATGTTTCGAAGATGGAAGAAGCAAGTTTTAAACAGATGCTTAATGTGATTTTCAAATGTAAGATTGGAGTCCATTTTTATTCCAAGATTTGTAACAGAGGTGGAGAGGGGGATGTCTTGTCCAGAAAAGGAAATTGTTGTTATAGTAGATGTTTGTACCTGGTGAGGGGTGCCAATCAGTATGGCCTCAGTCTTGGAGCAGTTTAATTGAAGAAAGTTCTGATTCATCCATGCCCTTATTTCCTCCAGGCAGGTAGAGAGGGCAGTGAGTGAAGATGGAGATGACAATGGGGAAGATGAGGAGGCTCCAGTCCTGATGTAAAGCTGTGTATCGTCGGCATAACAGTGAAAAGAAATGTTGAACTGATTAATAATTTGACCTAAAGGCAGCATGTAAAGGGAAAACAGCAGGGGCCCCAGAACTGACCCCTGAGGGACACCACAGGAGACACAGACTGTCTGGGACATGGCGTTGCCAAGACTAATCAAAAAGGCGTTCAATACAAGATCAACTGGACTTTATTTGTAACAGAAGACGTTTCGCTTCTCATCCGAGGATGAGAAGCGAAACGTCTTCTGTTACAAATAAAGTCCAGTTGATCTTGTATTGAACGCCTTTTTGATTTATCATGTCCTGGACGACTGAGAATCTTCACCAGCATATTGCCAAGACTAACACATTCAGCCTATTGGAGAGGAAAGATTTGAACCAGTCTAGGACGGTGTCGCAGAGACCGACCTCCACATGAAGACGGTGGAGGAGGATACTATGGTCCACAGTGTCGAAGGCTGCAGTGAGGTCAAGGAGGACAAGGATGGAGGGAGAACCAGTGTCAGCAGCCATGAGGACATCATTTGTTACTCTCAGCAATGCAGTCTCTGTACTGTGAGCTGCCCTGAATCCAGACTGGAACTTCTCATACAGAGAGTGTTGTTGTAGGTGGTCCTGCAGCTGAGCAGCAACTGCTTTTTCCAGCACTTTAGACAGAAAAGGGAGGTGTGAAATTGGGCGGTAATTAGGTGCTAGGTGTGAGTGTGAGAGTGGATGGTTGTTTGGTGTGAGTGAGACAGGTCCCTCTTGTAAATGAGTCCCCATGACTCAACGAGGCTAGCCTGTATAAATAAAGGTTGAATGAATGAATGAATGAATGAATGAATGAATGAATGAATTAGAAAAAATGTCGGGATCCAAATTAGATTTTTTCAGAAGAGGCCTAATGATGGCAGTTTTTAGAGGCAGTGGAACATGACCAGATTGTAGAGACTGATTTATTATTTGTGTGATTAATGGGCTTATTGCAGAGTGATTGGATTTTATGAGAGACGAGGGGAAGGGATCCAGGGCGCAGGATGAAGGCTTCATTTTCTTGATGATGGACTCCACCTCACTCTGAACAACTTCATCAAAGCTGCTCAGGGACCCAGGATGCAGACGGGTAGATGGTAAACGAAGATCAGGGAGGTTGTGGAGCTGAGATCTGATAGTGTCAACTTTGTTTTTAAATGATGAAAGGAACAGGTTGCATTTTTGAACAGATTCCTCAGGAGTTTGTTTAATGGGATTAAGCAGATGAGTTATTGTGGAGAAGAGCTGTTTAGAGTTTCCAGGGCAGGTGTTGATGATGTTGGAATAATATTTGGAGCGTGCTTCTTTAAGAGAATAGGCGTACGCTTTCTGATGTTCTTTATATGCCTGCTTATGTACAGAGAGACCAGATGATTTTACACGTCTCTCAATAGCACGGCCAGTTGCCTTCATCTTGCTCAGCTCACCAGTGTACCAGGGGGCTGAACGGGAGAAAGACACCAGTCTTGACTTCAAGGGAGCATGTAGGTCCAGAAGCTCCTGGAGAGATCGGTTGTAGTAATCCACAGAGTCATCTGCAGATGAATGATTGACAGTGGTCAGGGCGTGAAGATCAGTAGACAGAACATCAGGGGAAATGTTTTTAAAGTCACTGTGTTGGTCCAAAAATGGTTCAGAAAATGTACAAATTATGTTGCCACACACCGATGGAACGTACCTGTGTAAAAATTCCCGAGATCTGATCCATTCTGCCCAAGGCAACTAAGTCTGGGTACACAAGAAAGAACCAGGGCAAGAACCAGGCCATCACAAAGGCAAGCAGCGTGATCGGGTGTCAATTTGCTGCTGACGACTTCCTTAATTGTAGATAAAACCAGCAACCAGCTGAATCCAAAAAGCAGGAACCAGTTATCGTAAATCCAATTAAATATGCGTCCTTTAGATCCACAGATGACAGCAGAGATAGACACTTCATCAAGTCTTCAAGTCAATGAGATTTCCAGCTGTGTGCATGCCAACAGGGCAAATCGGCTCGCCTAAAGCCTGTCTTCTCTTTGAAGAAATGTTATCAAATTGTGGTGAGAGACCAACTGGCCAAATAAGTCCATAGTTGCTCCCGGTAGGACTGGAAAGCGCCTTGCATGGCAGTCTGCCGCTACCGGTGTATGCATGTGTGTATGAATGGGTGGATGGTTGGTATTGTAAAGCGCTTTGGGGCCCCTCATAGGGGGCTGGAAAGCGCTATATAAATAAGCTCCATTTACCATTTGTTTTGTTCGTAAGATATGCAAGAGAGGCTCAGAAGCAGTTTCACAGACAAACAGAGCAGCAAAGCAAAGCAGCGTGGGAGGGGGAGTGTCTGTCCTCTGCAGAAGAAAGTGATGAAGTAAAGTCAAAGTCAAGTCAAAGTCAACTTTATTGTCAGAACTGCAATATGTACAGGACATACACAGGATTGAAATTACATTACTCTCAGTCCCTCGGTGCAACAGTAACCATATAAACACTAAACACTAAAACATTTAATAAACATAAGCATAAAATAGTAAAAGTGTAACACTGTCCTGAGTTTTTGCATAGTAGTATAAAAGTATGAAAATTTACACCAACACTAAAACACTAAACATTTAATGAACATAAGCATAAAATGAAATAATAAAAGTGTAATACTGTCCTGAGTTTTTGCATAGTAGTATAAAAAAAAAAAGTATATCTATAAAATAAACTGAAGGTTCTAGCATTGACATTTGCAAAGAGTGGCAAAGCAGCATATGAGTTAATGTACACAGTATATGTATGAGGTAGTTGATGTTGGTATAGAGGCAAAGTGGCATATGCAGTAAGGCACATTGGGCATCCTTAAATAAGGCTAATCAGAGAATACTGTATATGTATCAGCAGTAGTGTAGATATAAAAGTAGTGTAAATGTAAACAGTAGTAATAAATGTAAAACAGTAGTAATAAATGTAAACCGTATTAATAAATGTAAACAGTGAATGTAAACAGTAGTATGACTATAGGCAGTAATGTAATACAAACATTAGTGCAAATATGAGAAGTAGTGCAAACTGAATGAGCACATGACCGAGAGTTTAGTGAATAACCCGTTTGATGACACAGAGTCCAGTGTTAAAAACTTTGTGTTGAGTGGTAATGTGTGAGAAAGTTTTTTGTGTTAAGGCAGTTCAAATGGGAGGGGAGGCAGAGCAGGCAGAGTGTTTAGCATCCTGACTGCCTGATGAACAGAGCTGTCTCTCAGTCTGCTGGTTCGAGCCTGGAGACTCCTCAGTCTCCTCCCTGATGGCAGCAGTCTGAAGCAGCTGTGTAGTGGGTGTGTGGGATCACCTGCCATGCAGAGGGCTTTCCGAGTGAGGCGTTTGCTGTGTAAGTCCTGCAGTGAGGGCAAGGAGGTGCCGACGATCTTCTCAGCTGCTCTCACGATGCGCTGGAGGCTCTTGTGGCAGGATGTAGTACATGCACCAAACCACACTAGCTATGTTTACATGGGCAAAATTCTGTGACCGGATTGAAATGTGCTCTGATTGCATAATTAGATGGCACCGTTTACATGGGCACAATCCGTTCATGGCGAGTGTTTACATGCAGCAGGCTTTTATTCTGACCAGAAGTTCTGTCATGCGCAGAGTGGTACACTCCCCTTAAAAAAAAAACGAAGAGGAAGTTACTTTCGTGAAAACCACAGAAGAAGAAGCTACTTCCGGGATGAAAGTAAACAGACCGTCAAAAATGGACCCGCACCAGACTGTATTGACAGCGACTGAGTTTTTTACTAACTCCCTGATTGAACTACAGGTGAAGCAGCGCGTGCTTTTAGTTTTTTTATTCACAGGATGAGAGCGCTGGACGTCCTCTGTCCTCCAAGCTGTCGTGGACAACAACTGTTGGTAAGACAATAAAAATGCTGTATGCTAATAAACTTTTTGTCCTTTCCTTTTCTACCTGTCTGCGTGATACTGTCTGTATTTGTTATTAATTACTATTCTTCCTCTGTTTTCCTGTTTCTGGAGCATCAGTGTCACGATGCCAGGCAGTGCTCTGCCATGATGCCAACGTCCTGCGCCACTCAGACTCTATCAAAGGGCTCATCTGTTGACAAAAGTAAGGCTAATATTTACTATATTGTATTTAGTATTACTACAACGATTACAGCTAAGTATCTCAAAGTAGAGATGCTTAGCTGTAAAGTTTTATTTTTAAAAATGTTTGTTTGAACCATATCTTTAAACAAATAGTGAAATCTTGCCAAAATGTAAGGCTTTTGTATTTAGTTTTACAACTATTACAGCTAAGTAATCATTAGACATACTTAGCTGTAAAAGTTTTATTTAAAATTTGTTTGAACCATGTCTTTAAACAAATAGTTAAATGTTGCCAAAATGTAAGGCTAAACTTTACAACTGTATATTGTATTTAGTATTAAACTACCGGTATTACAGCTAAGTAATCAGTAGACATACTTAGCTGTAATAGTTTTATTTAAAATAAAATTTGTTTGAACCATGCATTTAAACAAATAAAAAGTTGAACACTAAATATTGGCATGTCCTTTTTTTGCAGTCTGTGAGGAACATTGAAGGAAAGGACGTCCGTCTCTTCATTGTTGGTGATCGTGCCCGCTGTTGGACTGGCTCGTCAAAGGATACGCAAACTGTCCTCGTCTGACTCCTCAAGTCATTTAATGTTTACCTTTGCTCGGTCAGGTGGAGGTAGAGATGACCTTCAGGTTGATGAAGTCACGGTGGAGAGTTCTTCTAAAAAGATACTTGTCATGTATTTGTGTTCACATGCAGTTAACATTTGTATAAAATTATTATCACAATAAAAAACTGCAAATACTAGTGAACATCTGAGCTCTTTAATGGACCAAACATTTTAACAAATTCTTGTAAACAATTGATATTGCTTGTTTGAAACAAGTTTCTTTCTTAGTGCAATTTGAGGTATATCAGAAAAACATAAAAATTAAACATTCAAAACGTTTGTGCAAAACAGACGATGTGCACAGATCAAATCTTGTAATGATAACAACAAAAACATTCTTTGGTCATTTAAAAACTACAGTAACCTGTAATTCAGTAACTTCTTTATCAACTCATCAAATACTTTCACAATTTCAATGTATGCATGTGATTTCGGACAACAAAATTGGTGACAAAATAATCAATTTTACTTCCAAAATGTATGTTTCTGTATCCTGATAGAACAGCAAATGTGTTTTTATCCTGTGAGTCATGCAGAAACTCAGAGTCCTTATTAAACCATCTGACTGTATTAAGTTAGGACATCTTAATTGTACCATAAACTATCAATCCTAATGTCTGTGTAAAAAATACATTTACAGATCTGTCAGGGGACAAAGAAACATGGTTGTGGAGAATTGAAACATTTTCAAATCAGTTTTGAGTTGTTCTAAAGCACATGTGTGAACTTCTTGGGATTCCTAAGACGTGGGACTCTTGCATCTTCTGCCACCTGCCACCATCACCTGCCACTGTCTGTTGTGTGCTGCTGCCAGTTGTCTCTTCAAAGCTGGACTCATCATCTGAAAAACAAACAAAATAAAGTTTAACTGGACTCCTGATATGTTGAAATGTGTTAGGTTAATTATGTGGTTAGTTGGAGTTTTAATGTACAATACAGTATACTGTAGTTCTATGCTAGCCCTACAGCTACTCTTATTTCTTATTATAATTAAATTTTTACATATTTGTTGTTTCTAATTACAGTACTCAAGTAATACAGTACAGAGGGTTAATGTGTTTTGAAGAGTAACTTACCAGAAAGGATGCTTTGCTCCTGGTTAGCTTCCTCTCCTCAGATTCCTCCTCATAACCTAGATCCACACCGCTGCCTGCTGTGTTGAAGTGGCAGATCTCTCATCAGTTCATCCATCAACACGTAAAATGAAAACGTGGTGGGGTCGTAGCCACTTGTCCCGTTTTTGTGTTTAGCTTCGTAGCACTTAGCTTTAAGCTCTTCCAGCGATCTCCAGCTTTTCATGTACTTGTTTAAATAACTCCATCCATGTTCCTACACTTTAGGTCAAGGTGTTCGATAGTTTTGAGCTATTTTAACGTTTCCATTACAAATGTTGCATCGCTCACCGACCAGTTTTGCTTCCCCACCATGCGTTAGCGTTAGCATCTACCCACTCACCAGGCGGAGAAGGAAACACGAGGGGGGAGAGGAGGGAGGGATGGGGGTGCGCGCAGCGCACATGCGCAGTCAGGACAGTTTCCCACAGTCCGATAAAAGGAACAGAACATGTGTTTACATGAGCACCGAACGGGTAACGGATCGGTGTAAACCACCCGTTTCGATCTGATCACAAATTAGGCCGGATCACGCCGAATACACAAAAAATGACCCGAACAGGGTGTTTACATGACGCACTTTTGATCCGATCGGCCGTTTGATCCGATTACTTATGTCCATGTAAACATAGCTACTGTAGCTGTGTTTACATGGACAAAAATTTGTGACCTGATTGAAATGTGTTCTGATCGCATAATTAGATAGCACCGTTTACATGGGCACAATCCGTTCATGACAAGTGTTTACATGCAGCAGGCTTTTATTCTGATCAGAAGTTCTGACATGCGCAGAGTGGTACACTCCCCCTTAAAAAAACACCGAAGAAGAAGTTACTTCCTTTAAAACCACAGAAGAAGAAGTTGCTTCCGGGACGAAAGTAAACATACGCGTCAATGGACCCGCGCCAGATTGTAATGACGGAGACTGAGTTTTTACTGTACTCCCTGATTGAACTACAGGTGAAGCAGCGCGTGCTTTTAGTTTTTTTATTCACAGGATGAGAGCGCTGGACGTCCTCTGTCCTCCAAGCTGTCGTGGACAACAACTGTTGGTAAGATAATAAAAACGCTGTATGCTAATAAAATTTTTTGCCCTTTCCTTTTCTACCTGTCTGCATGATACTGTCTGTATTTGTTATTAATTACTGTTCTTCCTCTGTTTTCCTGTTTCTGGAGCGTCAGTGTCACGATGCCAGGCATGATGCCAATGTCCTGTGCCACTCAGACTCTATCAAAGGGCTCATCTGTTGACAAAAGTAAGGCTAATACTTACTATATTGTATTTAGTTTTACTACAACGATTACAGCTAAGAAGTATCTCAAAGTAGAGATGCTTATGCTTAGCTGTAAAGTTTTATTTAAAAAAATGTTTGTTTGAACCATGTCTTTAAACAAATTCATTCATTCATTCAACCTTTATTTATACAGGCCTCTTTGAGTCACGGGGACTCATTTACAAGAGGGACCTGTCTCACTCACACCAAACAACCATCCACTCTCACACCCAGAGTCAATTTAGAGTTACCAATCAGCCTAACGTGCATGTTTTTGGTCTGTGGGAGGAAACCGGTGTACCCGGAGGAAACCCACGCATAGTTAAATGCAAATAGTTAAATGTTGCCAAAATGTAAGGCTAATATTTACTATATTGTATTTAGTATTACTACAACGATTACAGCTAAGTACAGTATCTCAAAGTAGAGATGCTTAGCTGTAAAGTTTTATTTAAAATAAAATGTTTGAACCATGTCTTTAAACAAATAGTTAAATGTTGCCAAAATGTAAGGCTAACATTTACTATATTGTATTTAATTTTACAACTATTACAGCTAAGTATATCAGAAGACATACTTAGCTGTAAAGATTTTTTTTAAATAAAATTTGTTTGAACCATATCTTTAAACAAATAAAAAGTTGAACACTAAATATTGGCATGTCCTTTTTTTGCAGTCTGTGAGGAACATACCCGCTGTTGGACTGGCTCGTCAAAGGATACCCAAACTGTCCTCGTCTGACTCCTCAAGTCATTTAATGTTTACCTTTGCTCAGTCAGGTGGAGGTAGAGATGACCGGGTTGCTGAAGTCACAGTAGAGTTCTTCTAAAAAGATACTTGTCATGTATTTGTGTTCACATGCAGTTAACATTTGTATAAAATTATCACAATAAAAAACTGCAAATACTAGTGAACATCTGAGCTCTTTAATGGACCAAACATTTTAACAAATTCTTGTAAACAATTGATATTGCTTGTTTGAAACATGTTTCATTCTTAGTGCAATTTGAGGTATATCAGAAAAACATAAAAATTAAACATTCAAAATGTGTGTGCAAAATAGACGATGTGCACAGATCAAATCTTGTAATGATGACAACAACAAAAAAAAACATTCTTTGGTCATTTAAAAACTACAGTAACCTGTAATTCAGTAACTTCTTTATCAACTCATCGCATACTTTCACAATTTCGATGTATGCATGTGATTTAGGACAACAAAATTGGTGACAAAATAATCGATTTTACTTCCAAAATGTATGTTTCTGTATCTGATAGAACAGCAAATGTGTTTTTATCCTGTGAGTCATGCAGAAACTCAGAGTCCTTATTAAACCATCTGACTGTATTAAGTTAGGACATCTTAATTGTACCATAAACTATCAATCCTAATGTCTGTGTAAAAAATACATTTACAGATCTGTCAGGGGACAAAGAAACATGGTTGTGGAGAATTGAAACATTTTCAAATCAGTTTTGAGTTGTTCTAAAGCACATGTGTGAACTTCTTGGGATTCCTAAGACGTGGGACTCTTGCATCTTCTGCCACCTGCCACCATCACCTGCCACCATCACCTGCCACCATCACCTGCCACCTGTCACCATCACCTGCCACTGTCTGTTGTGTGCTGCTGCCTCTTCAAAGCTGGACTCATCATCTGAAAAACAAACAAAATAAAGTTTAACTGGACTACTGATATGTTGAAATTTGTTGGGTTAATTATCTGGTTAGTTGGAGGAGTTTTAATGTACAATACAGTATACTGTACTGCCCTAAAGCTACTCTTATTTCTTATTATAATTACATTTTAACATATTTGTTGTTTCTAATTACTCCAGGTAATACAGTACAGAGGGTTAATGTGGTTTGAAGAGTCTAACTTACCAGAAAGGATGCTTTGCTCCTGGTTAGCTTCCTCTCCTCAGATTCCTCCTCATAACCTAGATCCACACCGCTGCCTGCTGTGTTGGAAGTGGCAGATCTCTCATCAGTTCATCCATCAACACGTAAAATGAAAACGTGGTGGGGTCGTACTTCTCCCGTTGTTTTTAGCTTTGTAGCACTTAGCTTTCAAGCACTTCCAGCGATCTCCAGCTTCTTCCAGCTTTTCATGTACTTGTTTAAATAACTCCGTGTTCCCACACGTTCGGTCAAGGCGTTTGATAGTTTTGAGCTATTTTAACGTTTCTATTAGAAATGTTGCATCGCTCACCGACCATTTTTGCTTCCCCACCATGCGTTAGCATCTACCCACTAGCTAGGCAGAGAAGGAAACACGAGGGGTGGGGTGGGGTGGGGGGGTGCGTGCGCAGCGCACATGCGCAGTCAGGACAGTTTGATAAACGGAACGGATCAAGTGTTTACATGCACACCGAACGGGTAACGGATCGGTGTAAACCACCTGTTTCGAGCTGATCACAAATTAGGCCGGATCACGCCGAAAACACAAAAAATGATCCGAACGGGGTGTTTACATGACACACTTTTGATCCGATCGGCCGTTTGATCTGATTACTTATGTCCATGTAAACACACCTTGTGATGCAACTGGTCAGGACACTTTCTATGGCTATGGTAAGCTGCTACCCCCGCGACCCAACCCCGCATAAGCAGAAGAGAATCGATGGATGATGGATGATGGATGATGGGGCTGATTCCCAGACATTTCACACCTAATGAGAACAGAGGAGCCTCTTCTGTGATTTAGACTAACAGGGACCCTGGGAAACCCCTATTGTTAAATTGTGAGGTGTGATTTGTCAATCTACATAGGTATGTGTGTGTGTCTTCTCTCAGCCTTTAAAGCATTGGTGTGATTTGTCAATTTACATAGAGTAGGTATGTGTGTGTGTGTCTCCTCTCAGTCTTTAAAGCATTACTTCCAACTCTTCTATTTGAATTGAGAAAGCTCCTCGGATGAGAAATAAAACGTCTTCTGTTACAAATTAAGTCCAGTTGTTTCTGTATTGAACGCCTTTTTTTGATTTTTATCATGTCCTGGATGACTGAGAATCTTCACCAGCATATTACTCCTTCAGGCTGTTATTAATGTCCCATCTTCACTTTCTTCACTTTAAGTTCAACACAAAATATCCAGTTTAAACATGAAATAAAATATAAATGAAGCATGTAGCTGAACAGACTCAGAAGCTTACCATGAGGCCAGCCCGTCTCTCTCTCACAAAATGACCGCTGCTGTACGCCTTGACTGTAGTAATCAAAGCAGAAAGTAAGCGGGGGAATAAGTGATACAACTGGCCAGCAGTGGTGGTCCTAGCATATTTGGCACCCTGGGCGAGCAACCCCAACGGTGCCCCCCCTCGGCTTGGTTGCGTGCAGGCCGTCGGGTTGCTGCTAAATGGTGCCCCTGCCTGTTGTGTGGATGGTAAAATTTTCCGCTGTTAACAAAATAGGTCAACCTAAACAGCTAACCAGATAGCATCAGCAAGCTGCCTACACGTTTCACACAACAAGAAATGACAGTGACACACAGGGTCGGAGTGGGACTCATTTTCAGCCCTGGACTTTCAGCCTCAGAGTGGCCCACTTTAGATCACAACCAATTGTTATTAAAATCATGTAATTACAACCTTACATCAGAGGCAATTCTAAAACATGCCCTTTAGTTTTAGCTTAGCCCCAGTGCTAACAATGGCTCTTGGCTTGGTAGCCATTGGGGGTCCTCCCCCAGAAAATTTTGGATAAAATAGATGCCATTTCCTGCATTCTGGTGTATTTTAATGGGTTGTTCAACATCTAGTTTTACCTACATATGTAAACTATTCAATAACTATTTTTATTACTTCAAACTGTAGTCTGGCACATGGTGTACTTTGGCGTATGCTGAGAATAACTTTATCCCAACATGTATCTGACAGTTCAACACCCAATTCACGTTCCCATTCAGTTCTGGTTTTACCCGATGAGCCGGCCTCAATTGTCGTAAGTTTTCCATAAATATTAGAAAGAAGGTATTTCAGGTTGGGCTTCAAAACTAGGAGTTCAACCCATGGGGGGGCAGTAGGGAGAGTCAGGAAATTTGGAAACCGCGATGAAACGCAATGTCTAATTTACTTTTCAGAATCTGTTGGAATCCTGGCAAAAACCAATGCAGATTTGTTCCTGTCTGATTTTATACGTCTACCTTATGTTTTGCTCGTTTTTTGATACTTTGTTAAAAAAAAAATGTATTTCTTTCTTTTGTTTTTTTTCTCTTTTTTGTTTTCTATTGTTTATTGTTTGTTTATTGTTTATTGTTCAAGGAAATTCTATCACTGCTGTTCATCGTTCTTTAGTTTTAGCAGGTCGCTTTCGTAAATGAGCCCATGAGGTTCAATAAGATTTACCTGACTAAATAAAGGTTGAATGAATGAATGAATGTTGTGTTTATTAACGTCTGGTCTCTTCTACTGCCCGCCCACACTGCAGAAGCAGGAAGGGAGGGGGAGTGCAGCTGAGTGTGGAGGAGGGAGAAGGAGGGGGGCCGCCTGGGAGAAAGAGACGGCAGGATTTCCACGTATGAAACTATATTGTTTATATCGAGCTAGTCTCAACTTATATCGCAAAAAATATTTATCTTGATATTTTAAAAATATCGAGATATCGCCCAGCCCTAGGATTTTTCTGTCTCCTGATCTTGCCCTAATCAAACATGAGAAATCAGTGAATTAATCATGTCTGACCTGCTGCTGATGTAAAACTAGAACTACCAGAACTAGAGGGTCACTTAGTACAGATGTGGGCTAACTTGCTACAGGAGAGAATACAAGAGGTCTCCAGGCCCAATTAGGTGCCAGCAGTGTGCCCATACTGCTAACTCAGTTTTCCTTTTGCTCTGATACGATCATTGTTGCAACACAGTGTGTGGGGGGTGTTTGTCCCCCTGTGATAAAGTGAAGATTTGTGCCTCCCTTGCCTGATTACAGTTGTAATCAGCTCTTTTGGTCCTTTTGTATGATGAAGAATATGGACTCATAAAATAATTCAGAACGTTAATCACATATTAATATGTTATAATAGTTAAAATAATTCACTTAAATAAGAAAAACATGTATCCCTGTTGCCATATTTTTAACCACTAGAAGCTGAGTACAGCAGCCTGTACCTCTTCTCTATTGTCTGTGTTCTCTGTAGAGTGAGCTTGTAATGACAGGTCCAGACCAACTGCTGGTGCAGACCTCCAGACAGTGGCCCCAGGGTCTCCTGTCGACTTCCTCCTTGCCAGGGTGCCTCTGTGAAAGCAGCCACACCACAGTCTACCCCTACATTTGTGGGCAGCAAATTGAAATGCAAGTTGTAATGCTCTCAAGAGTGATTGATGCCTTTCTGCAGGTCTCACACAAACTGCAGAGGAGAAGAAGTTGCAGAACATTTTTTTAAGCAAACACACACCCATACAGTGTGTGACATGCAGTAAAGTGTGCGGTAGTGATTTCATTTAGAGGCTTGCAGTACACAGAGAGCAGAAGGGGAGTGGAACAGTATAAATAGGACATATTGTGGTGTAGGCTGAGGCATCCACTACTTTCCACCGAGTCGGAGGTATGAATGACAGAGCTATGATGTGGGGTGGATGAGTGGAGCAGTCTACAATGAAATTAAAAGGTAGCATAGTGAAGCAGCAGTGTGATGAACTCGTTGTGCTGTGCCTCATTGCATACAGCAGAAACAATGTACTCAGCCCAGAAATAAGAGGCCACAACGACTATTCAGCATGAACAGCTTTCCCAAGGGAAGCCCTGTTCTGTGTCAAAATGGCAACAATTTATTCTCTCATTACAGTCAACCCACACTGGCATTCTTTACTGTAACCTGGATTCTTTTCCTTGCAATACTAAACTTCACAAATGGCTCTAAGCTGGGACTTTTACATCAAATGCTAATGTAAGTTTTTCATGAATTTCTTTTAACTGTTAATGAGATTTGAATAAAATTTAAGCTACTATTAAAATCTTGAGTAAAACTTTCTTACATGGACAAATACCATAAAACTTTTCTTTGTACCTGGCAACAGTGAACATACACACAAGCAGCCATCCTGCCCGCCACTTGCAAGTTAGGCCATTCTATTAGCTCTGAATTCTTTCCATGCTGGTACGCTCCTCTTTTTTACCTTGTTTCCAGATAAGAATAATTTTATTTATGGCTGTTCTGTGTGACAGAGAGAAGATTTTCTTGTGGAAAAGTGTATTTTTTATTAGTTTTTACTCATGCTTGTTGAGCTGAAACTGTGAGTTAGAGGTCCTGGTGTGTAGGAGCTTTGTGGTCTTTCTGGAACAAAATGGTGTTGCTGATTGAATGAGTAAAGAGATGACATTTATTTAATGAGTCTGAATTCTGACAATATTTCACATCTGTGGGTGGTTGAAAAAGTCATCTTCCTGATTGTGTGGGTTTGTAAGTCAGAGAGTCAGAGTCAGAGTCAGAGAGTCTTTATTGTCATTTGAACCGCATGTGGTACATGTGATGAAAACGAGATTATGTACACGGGGTCCCAGTTACATCCAACAACAAATGCAAGAGAAAAACAGTAATAACATCTAGAACTAACTAAGAAAAACATCAACTAGTAATACACTAAGCCTAATATAGTGGGAATAAACAGCAGCACGAACATGAGTTTGTATGAGCAGATGGTCACAGATGAACACAGCAACAAGAAAACAGATCAGCATCAGTATGATGTGATATTTTGCAGTGTTTATTTTTTATTTTATTTTTATTTATTCATGAGTCTAACAGCCTCAGGGTAGAAGCTGTTCCTCAGTCTAGTGGTTCTACATTTGATGCTCCTCAACCTCCGTCCTGAGGGGAGTGGGGCAAAGAGTGAGTGTGCTGGGTGAGTGAGGTCTTTCATGATGCAGGTGGCTCTTTTCCTGCATCTGGAGGTGTAAATGTCTGTGATTGTGGGGAGACTGACTCCAACATCTTCTGTGCAGCCTTCACCACTCTCTGCAGAGCTTTCCTCTCTTCAACTGTGCAGCCTCCATGCCACACGTTGATGCTGGAGCACAGGATGCTCTCCACTGCACACCTGTAGAAGGAGGTGAGAACTGGGCTGCTCAGACCAGCACGTCTCAGCCGTCTGAGGAAGTAGAGTCTCTGATGACCTTTCTTGATCAGGCTGGTGGTGTTGTTGCTCCAGCTGAGGTTATCATTCATGTGTACACCCAAGTATTTGTAGCTGGAGACCACTTCCACTGCAGACCCACCTATTGTAAGGTTTTAGTCTTCATTTTTTTTCAACTAAAGAATTTCAGACATGTGCTGACAGTCAACTAGATAAACCAGCCACTAGAAAGTTGTAGCAACTACAAGTGCATTACGCTGATGAGCAACACGATGAAGATCTGAGCGAGAGTTGTGGAAGCAAGACGTAGACGAGAGGTGACTATCTGTGAGCAGCAGTATGGTTTCATGCCAAGAAAGAGCACCACAGATGCCATCTTTGCTTTGAGGATGTTGATAGAGAAGTACAGAGAGGGTCAGAAAGAACTCCATTGTGTGTTTGTGGATTTAGAAAAAGCATATGACAGGGTGCCAAGAGAGGAGGTGTGGTATTGCATGAGGAAATCTGGAGTGGCAGAAAAGTATGTTAGACTGGTACAGGACATGTATGAAGACAGCAGGACATGTATGAAGACAGCAGGACATGTATGAAGACAGCAGGACATGTATGAAGACAGCAGGACATGTATGAGGACAGCAGGACAGTGGTGAGATGTGCTATGGGTGTGACAGATAGCTTCAAGGTGGAGGTGGGATTGCATCAAGGATCAAGGATGTTATGCCTGTGGTTAACACAAACTACTTTTTTTTAAATCCAATAAAAGACAAACGTAAAATAAGTTGAACCAGGTGAGAATCAACCCCGAGTCAAGATAAAGTTTAGAGCGGAAAGCCGACGCTCTTCCAGTGAGCCACCAAGGCGTATTACTTTTGCTAGGAGTCCACTGCAACATTATTAATTGTTTAGTGTTTAAATGGTTACTGTTGCACCGAGGGACTGAGAGAGAAATGCAATTCAATCCTGTGTATGTCCTGTACATATTGCAGTTCTGACAATAAAGTTGACTTTGACTTTTTTTTTACTTTTCCTGTAAAGGAACCACCTTTCATAAAATCCTGGCTACGCCCATGACTAATAATAATCTCTGTACAATGCGAAATGAGGGAGGGCGGGCCAGGCTGGGCTCCGGGACGAACTGGGCCGGGGAGGGCTGTTTAGTGCGAAAACGGCTTGTGTGGAGCAGACAACTGCTATCTAGGGTGCCCGGGGGAGCAGATGGTGGGGGTTAAGGGCCTTGCTCAAGAGCCCATAGTGGGACAAATAAGGGTGTAGGCAGGTGTGGGTGCTTCACCTATCCCTCCCACATTTTTGATCTTGTTGGTACTGGGAGCTAAACCAGCGATCTTACAATCCCAGGTTCATCTTCTCTAACCTCTGCGCCATCACTCCCTGACAGTCAACTAGATTATGATGAGATTTTAATGCATCTCTTCTAGGATGTTAATTGTGCAATACTTTCAGTTCAATTCAGTTTATTTATATAGCGCCAATTCACAACAAAGTTGTCTCAGGGCACTTTACAGGAGCATTCACATGCATAGAAATCCAGTTAGTAAAGTTCTCTGTCGAAGGAAGCACCAGATTGTGTTGAATCTTCACTTTGTTGCAGTCTCCCATCCTGAGCAAGCACAAAGGTGACAGTGAAAAGGAAAAAAACTCCCTTTTAAAAGGAAGAAACCTCCAGCAGAACCAGGCTCAGGACAAGTGACCATCTGCTTTGACCGGCTGGTTTGAGAGGATAGGAAGAAGAAACAAACAAACACAGAATGACAGGTCCTGGTGTACTTTCTATTGGAAGAATGACAAAAAACATGTTAAGTGAAGGAAACATGAGGGAGACCCTATATTGTGTCTTTAAACACATACTGTATAGTGCCACCCAGATGTAACTAAAGGATTTTAACAGGGGTCAGTATTAAGCTGACCTCTTTATCCTTAATTAATTTACTTATTCAGATTGAATAGTAATTTCACGGATTCTTTTCTTTTTCAGTTTACCCAATATTTCTGTGATCTTTATGATGGATAAATAAACAAAGCCATAGAGTGACAATGGACACGTTAACTTAGTTGGTATGCCAAAGACACTACCATTTATTTAAAATAAATCACTAAATTAACACCATTACACTTGATTGACATGATTTCACTTTCTTTCAATTTAATACGTCAGCACACTTAAATTTAACACAACAGACTTCAATACTGGATGTTAAACATATTTAGTCTGAGGGCTCTTTAACTTAATTAGTTTCCAGCTTAGAATTGAGGGAAAAAGATAGGAGGAAGATGGAGAGATGGTTTAAAGGAAATTATCTTGAGCATGTTACCAAAAGTGACACTTCTCATCAGATTTCTGCTAAAATCCAGGTACGTTTGTAAACAGCTCTTTACCTTTCGACGACGAGTCTGATAAAGAGATGACACCAGCCTGTAAGATGCACAGTCCTTCAGGCCCAGTTCGTCCAAAACTGGTTCTAGTTTACGTTTTCAACGTCTCCTGGGTTCCGCGTTGGTCATCAGAAAATGCGTCAGCTCCTGGCCTCTGACTTCAAGATAAACTTATTCCAGGAAGGAATAAACAAAGTTTTGAGCTTACGCTCGTTCGAAGTGGACTCATAACAGCATGTTATTTAGTCCTTAGCTGAATGACTGTCCTTGGCGGGTGACAGGCATTCATTCAGCTCTTTGGGACGTCTTCATGTCTTGAAGTTCCCAGAAACTCTCAGGAACCTTCTGGTTCCTTCCAAACTCTGAAGCGTTCATGCAAACAAACGCTTTTACTCAAAAATGTTGAGATTAGAACACACTTTCCTCATTGGTCCGTGGGCCAAGAGGAGTGTGAAAACGTGAAGTGAAAAACTCAAGGTTGACAGCAAGTCTGCTTAGATAACAAAGAGGAATGTTTTGGAAAAGTGTCTGAAAGAGAGGAGACATCTCGACGCTACCGAGAGTTTCAGCTGAACTCAACAAAAACAACTCCTGAGCAAGTCAATCTGACACCTTATTCAACTTTGTCATAGATATTTTGAGTAGACACTTTCATTTGGTCAAATAACACAGTAATACTACATATTAAAAGAATAACAGCATATAACATATATCATGAAAATGACAAAAGTTATTCTTTTGATTACATTAGAATAAAATCAAAGATAGAAATAGTCTCTTTTAGTGACTATGTGACTAATTTGCAGTAAATGTCCTGCCCTACTGAGAGGTCAGTAAAGGTCATCTCTGGAACAGTTCAAAAGTACACAGGTGTATCAAAGTGGACATGGTCATGCCCACTACATTAAGATAGAAATAATTACCAATAGGTTGAGCAGAGTGAAAAAGTGTGGTCAGTTTGTCCTCCGGTAGACTCAGCCTTACCAGCATAATTAAGGACTAGCTCAGGAAACCCAAGACAACCCTAACTATAGGATTTATCAAAAAGGGAAGTATTAAGCCCAGTCTTCAAACTGGATAATGTGTCCGCCTCACAGACAGAAACTGGAAGTTGGTTCCACAAGAGAGGAGCCTGAGAACTGAAATTCTTCCTCCCATTCTGTTTTTGGAAACTCTAGGAACCATAAGTAAACCTGCAATCTGAGAGTGAAGTGCTCTGTTAGGAAAATATGGAACAATAAGATCTGTAATATAAGATGGAGCTAGGGTGTTGAGAGCTTTGTAGGTTAGAAGTAAGATTTTGAATTAAATTCTGGATTTGACAGGGAGCCAGTGGAGAGAAGCTCAAACTGGAGATGATCTCGTGGAGATGATCGTGCTGCTGTTTATAATGATGTTTTTCCACTACATTAGGGCTTAGTGCATTACTAGTTGATGTTTTTCTTAGTTAATTCTAGATGTTATTACTGTTTTTCTCTTTCATTTGTTGTTGGATGTAACTGGGACCCCGTGTACATAATCTCGTTTTCATCAAATGTACCACATGCGGTGCAAATGACAATAAAGACTCTCTGACTCTGATCTCCTACAAACTCATTACAACAGATTGCAACAATTAAAATGTGTTTTTCTGTTGAACAGTTGTCTCATCTCTCTCTTTTCCCCTCTCATCTCAGGTTTATTGAGTTTGGTGAATACAGAGGAAATTACTACGGTACAAGTTTGGACTCAATCCGTTCCGTCCTCTCCAAAAACAAAGTGTGCCTGATAGATGTCCAGCCTCATGTGAGTAACACAAACAGTTCACCTTCTTTGAGTCTTTCCCTCCACCTCCACTTTCCTCACCTTTCTTTATTCTTATCCGTTCCATTTTGTCTCTACAACTCTATCGGAAGAGCCAATCTCCTGCTTCTTCAATTGTTTCTGTTCTCAAATGTTTACTGATTTACCAACATAGATTTACATCAGGGTCATTTTCAACAAGAAATCATTGCTCATTTCCTACATTTGAAGACTTGCTCTTTGGTTTCTGTATTCTGGGTGTTGGTGATCAAACCCGACTAAGAGGTTAGCTTTATGCTCCAATAAACCTTAGAGTTAGAGCTCGGTAAGTAGACCTTAAATAAACATGGACTGAAAAATATTAATTAGTACAAAGTAAGTAAATGCTTTGCCTTGGGCCTCAAAAAGAACTAAACCTGCCTCTGTTCTGGGGCTCCTCTTGCGTTACATCAGTGGATTTAAGATGCATTCACACCAGTCCCGTTTACGCCACTTTAATCGAACTCTAGTCTGTTTGCCTAGAAAGTCCAATTTGTTTGGAGTGGTGTGAACGCACCACCGAACTCTTACACAGACTTCTTCTGCCTCATCTTCCTCCCAATAAATATGTTACGACCGTATGAGGGCCAAAACACATTTAAAGGACACTGGACACAAGAAAAGGTTTAAATGATATTTTATTAACTAAAATTAAGAGCCTCCAGGCGGTCAGGGTCCTCTCAGGCTTCTCCCACCCGTCTGGAGCACCTTCTCCTGCTCAGCGTCCTTAAAGAAACAAAAATAAATTAAAAAGAGAAAGTTCAAAGGATTGTGGGACAGGCGGGTGCGGCGGAAATGAACAAAACGTCTCCCAGGCCGACCCAATTGTTCATTGTTGAAAAATGACTGAACAGAACTCCTAAAACCACTAAAATTTGACGCCACTCCATTTTTGTTTTTATTTCCAGCAGAAGATGAAGAAGTGTTTTCTTCAGAGGTTTTTGTGTCGTTTCCTTCAGTACCCTGATGCTGCTCAATAATCCAGGTAGAAAAATCTAAAAAAGCTAAGTCTGGTCCTCTGGACATTCAAAAAATAAAACAAATCAAAACAAAAATCTTGATCCACTGTGAGAAGGTGCTATTTATAAGACTGAGCTGAACACAGCATCTCAGACTGAAGAAGTCTTTCGGACGAAAGACGAAACGTTTCTACAATTTTTTTGATTTGTTTTGTTTTTTGAATGTCCAAAGGACCAGACGTAGCTTTTTTAGAGTTTCCTTCAGTAGTTTTTGGTGCAGCGCCACCACAAGCGAGGGGTGGAACAGGTCGGCTGACTCAATGCAGTGTGAATGCAAACCACACCAGCTGAAAATGTAAACAAATGTTATGAATATTGGTGCCCAACCGAACCGAGTCTACGGGACTGTCAGGTGTGAAAACAACCTCAGAGATCTTGATGCTGCTCAATAATCCAGCTAGAAAAATCTAAGTCTGGTCCTCTGGACATTCAAAAAACAAAACAAAACAAAACAAAGCAACAAAAAAACTGTAGAAACGTTTCGTCTTTCATCCGAGAGACTTCCTAAGTCTGAAATGCTGTATTCAGCTCAGTCTGAAGGCTCCAGTATAGCTCTGCGTACGGCCGTATGCTGGTCCGTACGCTGGTCCGTATGCGCGAAATTTACGCTGGCAGTTTACCCCCATAGCTCAGCGTGAGGCTCCAGCGTTTTCACACCAAATTCTTGACGTCATTTGAGCAGCTTCAGGGCAGAGCGTTTACCCACGGGATTCAACCTTTATTTATACAGGCTAGCCTCGTTGAGTCACGGGGACTCATTTACAAGAGGGACCTGTCTCACTCACACCAAACAACCATCCACTTGAGGTCGCTGATTGGTCATTTGCTGACACGCCTACTGAATTGATTGACAGGTCGGGTGAAAAAAGGTGAGAGCCGGCAGCTTCTGCCACAGTGGTGTTCTGTGTTTACATGTTAATAAAAAGTTCTAAAAAATCAACTAAAAACAGGGAGCACTGGTCCTGTTGCCCACACATCAGACCAGCACACCAGGTTATCTGCAGAACCTCACGCAGCCACACTGGACCTGAGTTTAATTCACTCGTGACATAACTGTAAATACTGGTCTGTGTGGGTGGGTTTGCGGTACACCTCGGTTTGAAAATATCTTCTATCAGAAACTGATACCTCACAGTCCTAGAAAGCCAACCGGCCATTTTTTTACATCTTCTCGTGTGAACTTGATATATTTATCCACAGAGTTGATGTGATCAGTAAAGTATTTACAGTTTGACTCCCATCACCCTTGATGATGTGAGCAGCTGGTTTCAGGCTGTCAGCAGCCAACTGGTTGATCCACTGTGGGAGGGTGCTATTTATAAGACTGAGCTGAATACAGGTAGTCCCCGATTTACGAGCGAGATCCGTTACAACGAGGCGCTCATAAACCGGAAATCTCGTAATTTGGAACGGCCGCCACGCTTCTCGTAAGTCCGGAAATTCGCTCGTAAATTGGAACGGTTTTGCTAGCGCGACTACAAACACTCGTTTTTCATCGAAAAACTGCTTATGAGTGCATAAAAATGATCGGAAACGTGTGTCCACATGTTTAGCTAACAAACTGTGGTGAAAAAACACAGGAAAACTCAGTATTTTTTGCGTTTTTTCCAATAATTCGCAAGCTCGTAAGTCTGGAACCTCGTAGATCAGAGCGCTCATAAATCGGGGACTACCTGTACAGCATCTCAGACTGAGGAAGTCTTTCGGACGAAAGGCGAAACATTTGTACGATTTTTTTTGCTTTGTTTTGTTTTTTTGAATGTCCAGAGGACCAGACTTAGCTTTTTTAGAAACCTTAGAGACTTTACATTAACAGGATCAGAAATGCTAATTCAGAAGAGAATAATCTCAAGCTTTGTCACTAGCCCACTAGTCCCACAACATCCAGAGCCTGAAGAAAATCAGGGTGAATTGCATCCACCCCTGGAGCCCTGCTGGCACGCAGCTTTTTAACTACCTCATCAACCTCAGCCACAGTTTCCTGTTATTATTCTAGTTTTTTATTTGTAAAAAGTAAACTGCAGCTTTGTTTTCTACCCTTGTTTGTTCCTTTTGCAGACATTAAAGCATCTGCGGACTGCTGAGTTCAAATCTTTCGTTGTGTTTGTAAAGCCTCCAAGCATCGACAGATTGAGGGAGACCCGAAAAAACGCCAAACTTGTATCAAGTAAAGATGACAAAGGATCGTCTAAGCAATTCACAGTAAGAAACACAGAAACCACAGCATATTAGCATAAATGAAGATTTATTTTGCCTTAAGTACGTTTGATAGAGCCACTAACATTCTTGAAGAACACCACTGTTGAACTGGATCACAGTTCTGATTGCAGCTGAAATTACGTCAAATTGATTGAATGTTTAATTGGCACAGTGAATAATTAATTTTGTTACAGCATACCATTTGGACATATTGTTTGTTTGTCATATGCAGGTCAGCACGAGGTCAACAACGCAATGAAATGTTCAGGATGAGAACTGTTTTGATTTGTCAAAAACAAATACCAAAGCAAGCAATAAAAGTACAAGAAAAACACCAAAATGTAAAAAAATATATCCAAACACATCTACAAGGTCCAAAAGAAATATAGTAAACAACAGGATAGACTATAATGGTACAAGTAGATAAAACAGTACAAATTACCTCTAAGGCAGTAACACTGCTTAAATGCACACAATACATATTGCACACAACATACACCACACAGGTTGTGTGACAAACCACTGCACAGGCAGTGAGCAACACTGAGATCAACTGAATCATGATGGCAAGGCAGCGACACACATGACACAGCCAAATAGTGCAGCAGCAATAAACACAGCAGGTGTCACAGGTGTGACTTGGTTCTGTCGAGCTGGTAGAGAGAGAAGCCGTCTAGAGCCACTGCACCGTCTGGGATGGACGGCTCCAGACACACGCTTAAAACACACGTGTTAATATCAACAGGAACAGAGTCAAAAGCCAACACAGTAATGTTTCTATATAAGGACGACACATTTACTGTGCTAATTATTCAACACAACTGTTGTGTTGAATAATTAGCACACCCTGATGCATGCTCAATAATCCAGGTAGAAAAATATAAAAAAGCTAAGTCTGGTCCTCTGGACATTCATAAAACAAAACAAAAGAAAAAAGTAGAAACGTTTCGTCTTTTGTCCGAAATACTTCCTCAGTCTGAGCTACTCAGTCTTATAAATACCACCTTCTCATAGTGGATCAACCAGTTTGTTGCTGACAGCCAAAACCAGCTGCTCACATGATCAAGGAGGACCATCAGCCTAATGATGGATTGTTAGCACCCACTGTTCAGTGTCAGGAGGGCTGTGATCAGTCTTATATCGGGGAAACTAAACAGCCACTGACCAAAAGGATGGACAGCACAGAAGATCAACATCATCAGGTCAGGACTCTGTGGTCTACACTCATCTCCAGGCCAGCGGTCACTCTTTCAGGGATGAAGATGTTCACATCCTTGATAGAGAGGAACGATGGTTTGAGAGAGGAGTAAAGGAGGCCATCTTTGTGAAAAGAAACCGTCCATCATTAAACAGAGGTGGAGGCCTCCGGGTTCAACTGTCCCCCTCTTACAATGCTGTTATTGCTAGTATCACTCAGCCCTCTGTGAATAGCAAACAACCATCAGGGTGCTAACGGTCCATCATCAGGCTGATGGTCCTCCTTGATCATGTGAGCCCAGACCCAGACCAGTGGTCATTCCATATGTTGCAGGAGTTTCAGAGAAATTGAGACGTTTATTTTCTAAACACAACGTCCCAGTGGCTTTTAAACCCCAAAATACAGCAAAGACTGGTTCATCCCAAAGATCCAGTCCCCCGGCACAAACAGAGTAATATTGTGTATGCTGTTCAGTGTCAGGAGGGCTGTGATCAGTCTTACATCGGGGAAACTAAACAGCCACTGGCCAAAAGGATGGCCCAGCACAGAAGATCAACATCATCAGGTCAGGACTCTGTGGTCTACACTCATCTCCAGGTCAGAGGTCACTCTTTCAGGGATGAAGATGTTCACATCCTTGATAGAGAGGAACGATGGTTTGAGAGAGGAGTAAAGGAGGCCATCTTTGTGAAAAGAAACCGTCCATCATTAAACAGAGGTGGAGGCCTCCGGGTTCAACTGTCCCCCTCTTACAATGCTGTTATTGCTAGTATCACTCAGCCCTCTGTGAATAGCAAACAACCATCAGGGTGTTAACGATCCATCGTTAGGCTGATGGTCCTCCTTGATCATGTGAGCAGCTGGTTTCGGCTGTCATCAGCCAACTGGTTGATCCACTGTGAGAGGGTGCTATTTATAAGACTGAGCTGAATACAGCACCTCAGACTGAGGAAGTATTTCGGACGAAAGACGAAACGTTTCTACAATATTTTTTTGCTTTGTTTTGTTTTTTGAATGTCCAGAGGACCAGACTTAGCTTTTTTTTTTAATTTTCTACCTGGATTATTGACCATGCATCAGGGTATGTGAGCAGCTAGTTTTGGCCGTCAGCAACAAACTGGTTGATCCACTATGAGAGGGTGCTATTTTAAAGACTGAGCTGAATACAGCACCTCAGATTGAATAAGTCTTTCGGATGAAAGATGAAACGTTTCTACTTTTTTGTTTTGTTTTGCTCTGTTTTTTGAATGTCCAGAGAATAAAAACTTAGCTTTTTTTTTATTAGTACAGTAAATGTGTTCTTTTAACACAGTTATTGTGTTGAATAATTTTAATATAACTGTTGTGTTAAAATTAATTGTTAAATGTGGTAATTAAAATAAATGAAATTTGTCCATCCATCCATCCATCTTCTTCCGCTTATCCGGGGTCGGGTCGCGGGGGTAGCAGCCTAAGTAGGGAGGCCCAGACTTCCCTCTCCCCAGCCACTTGGAGCAGCTCCTCTGGGGGAATCCCAAGGCGTTCCCAGGCCAGCCGAGAAACATAGTCCCTCCAGCGTGTCCTGGGTCTTCCTCTGGGTCTCCTCCCGGTGGGACATGCCCGGAACACCTCACCAGGGAGGCGTCCAGGAGGCATCCTAACCAGATGCCCGAGCCACCTCAACTGGCTCCTCTCGATGTGGAGAAGCAGCGGCTCTACTCCGAGTCCCTCCCGGATGACTGAGCTTCTCACCCTATCTCTAAGGGAGAGTCCAGCCACCCTGCGGAGAAAACTCATTTCAGCCGCTTGTATCCGAGATCTTGTTCTTTCGGTCATAACCCAAAGCTCATGACCATAGATGAGGGTGGGAACGTAGATCGATCGGTAAATTGAGAGCTTTGCCTTTTGACTCAGCTCTCTCTTCACCACGACAGACCGGTACAGCGCCCGCTTCACTGCGGACGCTGCACCTATCCGCCTATCGATCTCACGCTCCAGTTTTCCCTCATTCGTGAACAAGATCCCGAGATACTTAAACTCCTCCACTTGGGGCAGGACCTCCTCCCCGACCCGGAGAGGGCATGCTACCCTTTTCCGGCTCAAGACCATGGCCTCGGATTTGGAGGAACTGATCCTCATCCCGGCCGCATCACACTCGGCTGCAAACCGCTCCAGTGAAAGCTGTAAATCACGAACTGATGAAGCCAGTAGGACCACATCATCTGCAAAAAACAGAGAAGCGATTCTAAGGTCACCAAAACGGATCCTCTCAACACCTTGGCTGCGCCTAGAAATTCTGTCCATAAAAGTTATGAACAGAATCGGTGACAAAGGGCAACCTTGGCGGAGTCCAACTCTCACCGGAAACGAGCCTGACTTACTGCCGGCAATGCGGACCAAGCTCTGACACCGGTCGTACAGGGACCTAACAGCCCTTATCAAAGGGCCTGGTACCCCATACTCCCGGAGTACCCCCCACAGAACCCCCCGAGGGACGCGGTCGAATGCCTTCTCCAAGTCCACAAAGCACATGTAAACTGGTTGGGCAAACTCCCACGCACCCTCCAGGACCCTGCTGAGGGTGTAGAGCTGGTCCAGTGTTCCACGACCAGCACGAAAACCACACTGCTCCTCCTGAATCCGAGGTTCGACTATCCGACGGACCCTCCTCTCCAGAACCCCTGAATAGACCTTACCAGGGAGGCTTAAGAGTGTGATCCCCCTATAGTTGGAACACACCCTACGGTCCCCCTTTTTGAATAGGGGAACCACCACCCCAGTCTGCCAATCCAAGGGAACTGCCCCCGATGTCCACGCGATATTGCAGAGTCGCGTAAGCCAACACAACCCTACAACATCCAGAGCCCTAAGGAACTCCGGGCGAATCTCATCCACCCCCGGAGCCTTGCCACCGCGGAGCTTTTTAACCACCTCGGCGACCTCAGCACCAGAGATCGGAGAACCCGACCCAAAGTCCCCAGGCTCCGCTTCCTCAGTGGAAGACGTGCCAGTAGGATTGAGGAGGTCTTCGAAGTATTCCGCCCACCGACTCACAACATCCCGAGTTGAGGTCAGCAGCACGCCACCCCCACCATAAATGGTGTTGGTCGCATACCTCTTTCCCCCCCTGAGACGCCGGATGGTGGACCAGAATCGCCTCGAAGCCGTACGGAAGTCATTCTCCATGGCCTCTCCGAACTCCTCCCACGCCCGAGTTTTTGCCTCAGCAACCACCCGAGCCGCATGCCGCTTGGACTGCCGGTACCTATCAGCTGCTTCCGGGGTCCCACAAGCCAAAAAGGCCCAATAGGACTCCTTCTTCAGCCTGACAGCATCCCTCACTGCCGGTGTCCACCACCGGGTTCGAGGGTTGCCACCACGACAGGCACCAACAACCTTGCGGCCACAGCTCCGATAAGCTGCCTCGACAATAGAGGCGCGGAACACGGCCCACTCGGACTCCATGTCCCCCGCCTCCCTCGGAACGTGTTCAAAGCTCTCCCGGAGGTGGGAGTTAAAGCTCCGTCTTACGGGAGACTCTGCCAGACGTTCCCAGCAGACCCTCACAATACGTTTGGGTCTGCCAGGTCTGACCGGCATCCTCCCCCACCATCGGAGCCAACTCACCACCAGGTAGTGGTCAGTTGACAGCTCCGCCCCTCTCTTCACCCGAGTGTCCAAGACATGCGGCCGCAGATCAGATGAGACGACAACAAAGTCGATCATCGAACTGCGACCTAGGGTGTCCTGGTGCCAAGAGCACATATGGACACCCTTATGCTTAAACATGGTGTTCGTTATGGACAATCCATGACGAGCACAGAAGTCCAATAACAGAACACCACTCTGGTTCAGATCAGGGGGGCCGTTCCTCCCAACCACACCCCTCCAGGTCTCACTGTCATTGCCCACGTGAGCGTTGAAGTCCCCCAGTAGAACAAGGGAGTCCCCAGGAGGCGCACTCTCCAATACCCCCTCCAAGGACTCCAAAAAGGGTGGGTAGTCTGAGCTGCCGTTTGGTGCATAGGCACAAACAACAGTCAGAGCCCGTCCCCCCACACGTAGGCGAAGGGAGGCTACCCTCTCGTTCACCGGGGTGAACCCCAACGTACAGGCACCAAGATGGGGGGCAACCAGTATGCCCACTCCTGCTCGGCGCCTCTCACCAGGGACAACTCCAGAGTGGAAGAGTGTCCAACCCCTCTCAAGGAAACTGGTTCCAGAGCCAGAGCCATGTGTTGAGGTAAGTCCGACTATTTCTAGTCGGAACTTCTCAACCTCACACACTAGCTCAGGCTCCTTCCCCACCAGAGAGGTGACATTCCATGTCCCAATGGCCAGCTTCTGTAGCCGAGGATCAGACCGCCAGGGTCCCCGCCCTCGGCCACCACCCATCTCACATTGCACCCGACCCCTTTGGCCCCTCCCACAGGTGGTGAGCCCATGGGAAGGGGGACCCACGTCTCCTCTTCGGGCTGCGCCCGGCCGGGCTCCATGGGTAAAAGCCCGGCCACCAGGCGCTCGCAAGCGTGCCCCACCTCCGGGCCTGGCTCAAGAGTGGGGCCAGGCCCAAGGCGTTCCCAGGCCAGCCGTGAAACATAGTCCCTCCAGCGTATCCTGGGTCTTCCTCTGGACCTCCTCCCGGTGGGACATGCCCGGAACACCTCACCAGGGAGGCGTCCAGGAGGCATCCTAAACAGATGTCCGAGCCACCTCAACTGGCTCCTCTCGATGTGGAGAAGCAGCGGCTCTACTCCGAGTCCCTCCCGGATGACCGAGCTTCTCACCCTATCTCTAAGGGAGAGTCCAGACACCCTGCGGAGAAAACTCATTTCAGCCGCTTGTATCCGAGATCTTGTTCTTTCGGTCATGAAATACGAACACTTAAATACTTTTAACATTACCATCCATCCATCCATCCATTTTCTTCCGCTTATCCGGGGTCGGGTCGCGGGGGTAGCAACCTAAGTAGGGAGGCCCAGACTTCCCTCTCCCCAGCCACTTGGAGCAGCTCCTCTGGGGGAATCCCAAGGCGTTCCCAGGCCAGCCGAGAAACATAGTCCCTCCAGCGTATCCTGGGTCTTCCTCTGGGTCTCCTCCCGGTGGGACATGCCCGGAACACCTCACCAGGGAGGCGTCCAGGAGGCATCCTAACCAGATGCCCGAGCCACCTCAACTGGCTCCTCTCGATGTGGAGAAGCAGCGGCTCTACTCCGAGTCCCTCCCGGATGACTGAGCTTCTCACCCTATCTCTAAGGGAGAGTCCAGACACCCTGCGGAGAAAACTCATTTCAGCCGCTTGTATCCGAGATCTCGTTCTTTCGGTCACAACCCAAAGCTCATGACCATAGATGAGGGTGGGAACGTAGATCGATCGGTAAATTGAGAGCTTTGCCTTTTGACTCAGCTCTCTCTTCACCACGACAGACCGGTACAGCGCCCGCTTCACTGCGGACGCTGCACCTATCCGCCTATCGATCTCACGCTCCAGTTTTCCCTCATTCGTGAACAAGACCCGAGATACTTAAACTCCTCCACTTGGGGCAGGACCTCCTCCCCGACCCGGAGAAGGCATGCTACCCTTTTCCGGCTCAAGACCATGGCCTCGGATTTGGAGGAACTGATCCTCATCCCGGCCGCATCACATTCAGCTGCAAACCGCTCCAGCGAAAGCTGTAGATCACGAGCTGATGAAGCCAATAGGACCACATCATCTGCAAAAAACAGAGAAGCGATTCTAAGGCCACCAAAACGGATCCTCTCAACACCTTGGCTGCGCCTAGAAATTCTGTCCATAAAAGTTATAAACAGAATCGGTGACAAAGGGCAACCTTGGCGGAGTCCAACTCTCACCGGAAACGAGCCTGACTTACTGCCAGCGATGCGGACCAAGCTCTGACACCGGTCGTACAGGGACCTAACAGCCCATATCAAAGGGCCTGGTACCCCATACTCCCGGAGTACCCCCCACAGAACCCCCCGAGGGACGCGGTCGAATGCCTTTTCCAAGTCCACAAAGCACATGTAAACTGGTTGGGCAAACTCCCACGCACCCTCCAGGACCCTGTTGAGGGTGTAGAGCTGGTCTAGTGTTCCACGACCAGGACGAAAACCACACTGCTCCTCCTGAATCCGAGGTTCGACTATCCGACGGACCCTCCTCTCCAGAACCCCTGAATAGACCTTACCAGGGAGGCTTAAGAGTGTGATCCCTCTATAGTTGGAACACACCCTACGGTCCCCCTTTTTGAATAGGGGAACCACCACCCCAGTCTGCCAATCCAAGGGAACTGCCCCCGATGTCCACGCGATATTGCAGAGTCGCGTAAGCCAACACAACCCCACAACATCCAGAGCCCTAAGGAACTCAGGACGAATCTCATCCACCCCCGGAGCCTTGCCACCGCGGAGCTTTTTAACCACCTCGGCGACCTCAGCACCAGAGATTGGAGAGCCCGACCCAAAGTCCCCAGGCTCCACTTCCTCAGTGGAAGACGTGCCAGTAGGATTGAGGAGGTCTTCGAAGTATTC